>PVJC01029157.1:0-22068 GCA_004026665.1 Murina feae
GTAATTAGGCATCATTACACAAATGTGTAGGTTATTATTACTAGCCGAACGGTATTGAACAGATGTGTTATCTGCTGGGCCTGAATTTTCTAATCTGCCAAATGAGAGGGTTGACCAGATGACTCACTGAGTTTCCATACAGTTGACAACGTTCAGTAATTTCTGTGTATTACTAAGCACTTGCTGTGGGATAGACATTGCGGAGACTGTAAAGGAAGTGGACGTGGGAGATGGCATGTTGGAATTCCCTCCTGGGCTGTAGCACTGGCTTGCTGTGTGGTGCTGAGCAAGATATTGGGCCCCACACTTGGTTTTATTAACTATAAAAATGTGATGATGTTGATGAACAGTAGAGATCACAATATTAATGATAGCGATAGCATTGTTTTCTAGAGCTTGCAGTGTTACCTGAATCAAGCTCTCATGCATTCTCATAGTAACCCAATGAGATACCTGCCATTACTCCATGAAACATGAGGAAGTGCAGTCATCACAGAGAAGTTAAGTAACTTTCCTAAGACCACACAGCTAAGCAGCATTGGAACTGGGATTCAAACTTAGGACTTTGTCATATTAAGTCACCCGGAATTATATTGTGATTTCCAAGCTCAAACTCGTAATCAGGACACTTCCGTGAACTAATTGTGCACTGAGGCGATTGCTACTTCAGGGATGTCCCACCGTGTTGAGCATGAACCCTGCTTTAAAGCGTGCGGTTTCATCTGGGGGCTTAGTCACACACACACACACACTATCACACTCTCCATGCTTGAAACAAACCCAGATGTGGTAGAATAAAAATGCAGGGGTTGGGTGCACATGCTTGAAGGCATGGATGCTGAGAGAAGAGAAGGGAGAGCCTGGTGGGTTCGGTGGATAGAGAGCAAGTCTGACTCCAAGGTGTTGGAGCACTTAACTCTGGTTGTTAGTCTTCATTTGGTAAAAAAAAAATAAAAAATGGAATCTAATCTCTCCTCCCGATTTACACAGTAGGTCCTACCTGGGGAAGCTCTTGATGGATGGTCATGGTCACGTGCTGTGGACGTGTGAGGCCTCCCTGTAACTGTAGGAGAACGTCACGGGCAGTCTTAAGGCATTTCACCACACATAAGCCAGGTGCTAAGTGACCCCTCTGCCCTCCCTACCCAACCTTTAGAAAGGAGGGTTGCCATAGGAACCTTGACGTGATCATCAGCAGATGTAGACTTGTTGGGGGGAATGTTTTTTTTAAAGACCTTTTAGGTTCTATGCAGGGTCTCGGGAGCAGGAGTGTGGTGAGAGGGGCTTGTTGGGCTGGGGCTTTCATAGCAGCTACTGTCAGAGGACCTAACAAAATGTCGGAGGACTTAAACAAATATGCATTTCCTGATTTTGTTTTGATTGCTCACCTACCTGGCTTCTCTCATGGCACGACCAACTGACCATGGGGAGTGGTTGCTTTTCAGCACAGGAAGCTCCTAGTATGAAGCAGAATACTGGCATTGGTCATTTTGGGGCATGAAGACTCTGCCACATAGAGACAGGCTGTGACTACCAGTGAGCATTAGCAGGGGCAGCAGGGATTGCTGGTTTGATTATTGATCGGGGACAGTGACTTCTACTTAGATGATTTTGGGGAGGAGAAAACGGATGAATTGGGATTTTTTAGATGACTGTCACACAGTACATCGGACAGAGCCCATGTGCAGGTCAGTTGATGATATACACACAGGTATTTCTTAATCGACAGCGGGACGTAGCAGTGTTGCTGATTTATTTATTCAGCAGCTAGTTATGGTCGCCCACCCGTGAAAGCCCTTTTCTGGACAAATCCCAGAATGTAAGCTGAATTGTTGGGATTTAAACTATACTCAATATTGTTCGCGTATTAAATGTATCTTATTGGATTCTAATTTTAAAAAATATTACTAATTTCATGTTGAATGAAAAGTTTTAGCATAGTAGGGTTGGATGTAATCTGGGTAAAATGAAAAAGATACAACTAGGTATGTGTGTATGTGGGAAGCATTTTTGAATATATGTAAGAAACTGAACAATAATCAGTCCAATACAGAAAGTAGTCATCCATGGCTGCCGGCAGTGTTCACAGAGAAGCAACCAGGCATTCTGTGCTCCGATGTCCTCTTGATCCAGGGATGGGATCGCTGGGAACGTGGAGGGCACAGGTACATGTTAAGTGACAAACAGTGATAACCATGACATTCCAGCCAACGGGAAACCATAGAAAATCGACTCAGTTCTTCATTAAATTTATTGTAAGGAAGAAAAAAGGATGGAGCCGGCACTTTAGATGTCAGATGATGCTAAGGAACGAATGTGTGTTGCTTTTTTTAACCTTTATTCTGAAATGTAAAGCTCTTTTTAATTACAGTATAGTTGACATATAACGTTGTATTAGTTTCCGCTGTACAACACAGTGGCTTGACCTTTATGTATCTTATGAAGTGATCACCATAGAAGTCTATATGGAATCTAAAAAACTAAACCAATGAGCAAACACAACACAACAAAACAGACTCACAGACAACAAACGGATAGTGGCCACGGGGTTGGGCAGTGGGGGATGGTCAAAAGGTGGGCAAACTTACAGCCATAGCATAAATCCGTCAGAGGGATGTAAAGCACAGCCAATAATATAGGGATTAATGTGCTGCACTGACTAGATAGTATTATATGGGGGATTTGCTTCAAAATAATCCCAGGAATATGGGGATGGGTACGGTAGAGATGAACCATGGCTGGCCACGACTTGATCATTGTTGAGGCTGGAACATAGGTGTGATGAATGTTTGACATTTTTCATGATACTCATTTTGAATAATCAATCTGGTCTTTTTCTGATCCATTCCATAGAGATAGGCATCAGAAGGTCTATTGTAGGCAACACCCTGAAATACTGCCGCTTGCTGTGATCTTAGAGAGTTGATCTGGTGTGTAACCCTGCTCCCTGAGTTCCCAGGGTTCTGGGTTTCCTAGCATCTGGGATAGGGGGAGGCAGGCTCACGTACCCCACAAATGCACTCCCATCATGGCTGTTCCGCTCGCCTGTTTTATATTTTTGAGTTTCCTCACAGATTTCTTTTGGGGCAGACAGATGCTTTTGCCTCTGAGGGGGAAAAGTTTGGAAACCACCCCTTAAATTTATAAACAAGGAAACTGAAGCCCTGAGAGGGAAGGTGATATGCCCACGTTCACACAGTAGGCAAATTTCAGAGCCCCAGCCTTTTGTTAGATGGTCCTTGTACCTCTCAGTCATGCTACTAGTTATTGTTTCACCATCCTGCACAGGCTCCCAGGAGATAGGCCACTGGAGTTCCGGTTTCCAGAGCTGCTTTCCCGGAAGCGGAAGCTGGGCTGAACTCATTCTCCTGCATGCAAAACGCCTGCTGTGTGCTCCAGGCTTCCAGGCATGCAAAACGCCTGCTGTATGCTCCAACTCCCTGGCTTGCAAAGCACCTGCTGTGTGCTCCAGGCCCCCTGGCTTGCAAAGCGCCTGATGTGTGCTACAGGCTCCTTGCCTTGCAAAGCACCTGCTCTGTGCTCCAGGCTTCCAGGCATGCAAAGCATCTACTGTGTGCTCCAGGCTTCCAGGCATGCGAAGTGCCTGCTGTGTGCTACAGGCTCCCTGCTTGCTCTCTCAGTCACCCCCTGGCTGAGCGCCTGGGCCAGGGAGCCTTGTAGCAGGAGGATAACATTGAATTTGGGAAATGAACAGTCTCACTGGGACTCTGCACAGGCTGGGAAGCCTGTGTACTGAACACTTAATCATTTTTAATGCTGTTTTCACCTGCTGCTCATCTTTATTTGCCTTCAGTGAAACCCAGGGCCTCTGAGGGCCTCCAGAGGTCTCCCCCTCTTCCCCTCCTCCTTTCGGGGCAGGTGCACAAGTGCAGCACACCTAGAATGCAGGCCCCTAGCATTATTTCTATCTATTGAAGAGTTTCTCTCCCCCCCTTATCCAGATACCCACCTATGACAAGAGGGGAGTGGGTAAATTAGAAGGATGTGGGAGAGAGGCAGGAATAGATGGTTGGGGCTTAGAGTTGCTTAAATGTACCTCTCACGTTGATGTTAGCCCAGGGGCCCTTAAACTTTTGTTACTGTCACCCAAACTTGCCGGATAAGGCTTATTTCCATCAGGAACATTTTGGTAGAGTTTTGGCTAGGTTGGGGTTGTATGGGGGTAGTAATGGGACATACAGGGCAGTGACAGTGAATTTGGGTGTAGTTTGAATAAGCCCCATAAAAATCTTGCATTCTGTTTCTGTTGAGACACTGTTTTTTTAGTGTCTTAGTTCAACATTTAGATTTAGAACAAGGCTGGTTAGTCTCATGGAGTATATTCAGAACTGAGCTGAGGACTGGCATTCGTCCTCTGAAGTAATCATTTTCATCTTTAACGAGTGCCTACTGTGTGCTCTGACTCTGAGTTACAGGGATGGCTAAGACTCAAAGGTACACAGTCTAATAATTTAATGAAAAATAAAGCACAGGAGCTCAATGCTATTGTCTTTGTCCCTTGCCAGGCACTAGGCTAATGTTTTACCTGCATTGAGTCATTGAGTCCTTGTAACAACCTCGACACATTAAGCTCCCAGTCACCGGTGACGGACACTATACTTTCCGTCCGGAAGACAATAGGCTGGGCACTTAAGGGTTAAAGGAGAGTTACCATCAATCATCCCATTTAACAGATGGGTCACCCGGCCCAGAGCCAGAGTTTGCCTGAGGTGACAGAGCTGGGAGTAAGTGCTAGAGGTGGGATTTGACACTAGGCGGCCAGCTGTCTCCAGAACACCCTCTCTCCCCTGAGTTGACCACCAAGCTCTTGTGCTGTCCGCTGTGCAGGACACAGTCTTCCCACCCATTGCAGTGTGATGATCACATCCACAGAAGTAGCCCCACGCACAGTGGTGCTGGAGGAGCAGGGTTGCCCCACTCTCATGAGTGGGGAGGAGCGAAGGGAAAGTCCAGGAAAGCTTCCCAGAGGAGGAGAAACCAGGGCTGGGCTTTGTGCATGAAAAGGAGTCTCCCAGGCAGGCTAGGAGCCCAGGGGCACAAACAGGTGCCCTGTCTGGGGAACAGCAGGTGGCTGGTTTGTCCTGGGGTGGCAAACACGACATGCTAGAGAAATTCTCTGAGGGTGACATCTGCACTGCCCTCCAATTCGGTAACCACTGGTCACCTGTGGCTGCTTTAATTAAAATAAAATAAAAAAATCCCGTTTCTCATCCCAGGAGCCCCATGCAGCAAGGCTGCCACATTGGATAGCACAAACGCAGGACATTTACGCCATCACAGAAAATGCTGTTGGACACAGTGCTGGGCTCCATCATTTTTTGTCCTTGGCACACACCTGTCAAGTTGCACCTGATGTTCCGTGTCACCTGCACGTGTTGGTTTCAGAGGGTTTGTGTTGCGTTGGTGGAGAGCTGTGTGGGCAGCCCAGGTGCGCAGTGGAGGAGTGTGTGTGTGTGTGGATGGGAGGTGAGCAGGGAGGGGGGGGGCGGTAGGTGGCTAGGGGAGAAGCAGTGTACAGTTTCCCAGGAGGTGACTATTATTGCTAACTTTTTTGTTGGCACCGCTCAAATCCATATATTCAAAATCCCAAGAAATATGTCATTTCCCCTCTAAGCCGGCAGAGCTACTCGTTTCATTAAAAAGGCAATGGCGAATCTATTTTTAATTTTATTTTTTATTAAAAAACACCCTACTGCCTGAGATTCTAATCTCCCGTTGAATAATAGGTGTCATTTCGGAGTTGCAAATAGGCAGAGCAATAGCATTCATTGGAGGGACTTAATAAATAGCATTCGACGCTTTACGTGAGAGCTGGGACAGAACTGGGTCAAAAAGCTTTTCCCTTTCACGTTGGAGTACAGCGTCCTGGCTTTCCAGATGGTGAGGAGCCATTTAGAGCCGTAAAGGGATTTTGATTTAGATAATGGTAAACCTTGTTTAATTTTACCCAGTTTCTATTTTGTGAAAGGAACTTGGCTTCCTTTGAAGTTCTGGAGGCAGTCGATCAATGTTTCAGAACAATGTCAGGACCAAGAAATTTGGTGTGGAGGGGTTTTTGTGACTTCTTCCGTGTGTTTTCAAAAGGTTTGCCACTGTTGTGGGAGTTCTTGGTTTCGGAAGCTTGGACATGAGTCCTGATTTTGTCTTTAGTCTCTGTGGGACTCTAGGTGAGTCCCATAGCCTGTGGCGGGCGCCTCTTGGTTTCCCAGTGCAGCCTTCGTCCATCCTGCGCAGTTTTTCTCTGGAAATCCACCCTTCCACCCGTGGACTTCGGGGGACCTAATGTGGTTGACCTCCTGGGGAGACCTGTGGCTCAGGTTACCCCTGGCCCTCGTGATTTGGGTGGGCACGTGGCGTAGGCAGAGCCACTCAGGGCCGATGAGACTTCTGCAGGGACAGTTGAGAAAGGTGTGTGTGTTCTTTTCCACTGGCCTTGAACTTGGAGGACGGAGCCGTGCACAGTCTAGCTCCACCCTGCCTGCCAGCTGTCTCTCCACAGCGTGGCATCTGGGACTATGGATCAGAGCAGAGAGCTGAGAAATGGAGAGCGTCTGGGCCATCCCTTAGACCTAGATCAAACCTGCCTTGCGGACTTTGTTGAGTAGAAGCCATTAAATTCCTGCTTCATTTGGAATAATTAGTGTTCCATCACTTGCAACTGGAAAAGGCCCTTTACAATGTCTGTGAGTCTATTTTTTTTAACATATGTGTAAAAGGGGACAAAAATGAAGGAAAGTGACATGCCCAAAACATTAATTTAAAATTTTTTAAAAGTTGTTTTTAGAGAAGAGAGAGAGAGAGAGAGAGAGAGAGATATTGAGAAATATTGATGTGAGAGAATCATTGATTGGTTGCCTCTTCCATGTGCTCCGACAGCGATCAAACCCACAACCTGCGTATGTGCCCTTGATGTACCACGGTCGATGCTCCCACCAACTAAGCCACATCGGCCAAGGCTGAGAAAGCATTTCCAGAGTGCTGAAAACCGTGCCAGAGAGTAGATGTTAGACCCTTTCGAACCAAATTTTGACTTTGTTTCTCTCAGACAAGGAGCAGCAACTTCATTTCAGCGATCAAAGCTGGCATAAGAGATGAGGCCATATTATACTGTCCCAGAGTGAGCTGGCTTCCAGAAATCGTTTCAATAGAATATATATAAGAGCAGTTCTTAGGGACTGTGGGTAAACCCTCAAAAGCCGTCTTCATTTTTAGGACCATGTTTGTTTTTCTGAACTACATCCATTTTTTGAGTGTATATGCAGCCTCTTAATTTTCCTAGATTTTTAAGTGAGGATTGTCCATTTTGGGGGGGCACCTATTAAATTGAATATTTTTATATTTTAGTGTGAAGTAGGGTAGAATCCTAAACCTCATGTGATGTGTGTTCCTCACACAGTTTCCTCTGTTGGTTTGTATCGTTTCTTGCCTTCTGCAATTCATAGGCATTGCACAGGCGTATTCTCTAGTGATCTGGCCCGTGGGTCATTTTATAATGATTTTGTAATCCTTCAGCGACTGGAATGACATCTTATGTCAGAGGCAGCAGAGAGGGAATGGGATTTAAGGTCGGAAGGATCTGAGTTTAAAGCCCGGAGCCCCACTCTCTCGGTCTGGGTGACCTCATCTGAAGAAACGAAGGATCTTGGTTCTCTATAGTGTGTGTTTTTTTTAATATATTTTATTGATTTTTTACAGAGAGGAAAGGAGAGGGCTAGGGAGTTAAAAACACTGATGAGAGAGAAACATCGATCAGCTGCCTCCTGCACACTCCTTATTGGGGATGTGCCCGCAACCACGGTACATGCCCTTGACTAGAATCAAACCTGGGACCCTTGAGTCCGCAGGTCAATGCTCTATCCACTGAGCCAAACCAGTCAGGGCTCTATAGTGTGTTTGTTGTGAGGATTAAATGAGGTGAGGAGGCTCAGCCGGTGTGGTTCAGTGGTTCAGCATCAACCCATGAACCAAGAGGTCATTGGTTTGATTCCTGGTCAGGGCACATGCCGGGTTATAGGCTCGATCCTCAGTAGGGGGCGTGTATGAGGCAGCCAATCAATGCCTTTCTCATCTGTGTTTCTAGCTCTGTATCCCTCTCCCTCTTTTTCTAAAACCAGTAAAATAATAACAATACATTTTTTAAAATGTGTGTGTGTGTGTGTGTGTTTGAAGTTGCCTCCCACCTAGTGGGTAGTCAGTAATAACTTTTTTATTCATGTAAATGAGACATTTTAAGGATGATGGGCTAGATCTGGGGAATTAAAGATTTCATTAAGAACCAATGGGTCCCTGTAGCATTCACCTTTTAATTCTGTAGGTGACCAAATCTTACTCTCACTGCATGGTCTGTTTTTGTGATCGGGACAAGTTTTGGTAGAATGATGAGAGTATTCTCCGTTCCTGCACGCTAAACAGATGTTTATCGGTTCATCATTTATTTGTTCATTCAACAAATGTACAGTGGGGACTCTCTCTCCCAGGTTTTCAGGAAATATCTTTCTTAGAGGAGCGCCCTGGATGCCACAGTGGTCATTGGCAGCCTTGCTTGGGTGTGAGTCCCTTCAAGGGGCTGTTACAATGCAGCCTCTTCCCCAGAAATGCTCCTTTATGCACATGTGCACGCACACACGTGCGCACACACACACACACCACAAACACTGAAGGGCTTTACGGAATCCCTCCTGGGGGTCCGGAACCCTGCTCTCAACCTGCCAGGTCCGCTGGGTCAGCACTCACACAGCTGGGAGGATGAGAGTGAGGGAGTGATCCCCGACTGCTGGTCCTGCCTGCACCTTTCTTCCCAATCAGCAGTGACCTTGTTCATCTAAACAGCATCACGCGAGTGCCTAGCAGGTGTCAGGTCTAGGCAACAAGAGCTTACATGCTTGATCCCGCTTCCTTGTCCTCTAATCCTCTGTTGTGGACATTGCCATTTCCTGTATTTTCGGGTGGTAGCACAAAGCTTAGAACGGGAGGGATTCATCCATGCCGAAGAGCTGCTGAGCCTGGATTCTAACTTATTAGAATCTCGGAATTATAGTCTTAGTTGCACTGACCCTCCTATAGTCCAGCCGCAGTGAGAGCCACTGCGTCTACGCATCAATAAATGAGTCCCTGTAGCTTTGCCGGCCCTCAAATGTCATTCCTCATCGGCCTCTGGTAGCAGCTCAGACCCACGAGCCTCCGGAGCACTATTGGATTTCTGGTTCTGCCTCGTATGCCGTCTGATGCATTCATTAATGTGACTGTGAACGCACTCCTCCCGCTCCCATGGAGGGTCACAGGTGTGAAGTCCTTGCAGCCTCTGGCAGTCAGCAGGGCGGGTCAGTGCATGCTGCATCAGCCCCAGTGGCCCCGGGGCTTTGCACAGTCGTGCCTGCTGTTCTACACCCCAAAATGCAGAACTGGAAATGAAGAAAATGCTTAAAAGATGCCACACATCGTGTAAACACTTCTCTAGCAATCCAATGTTATATCAACATGAAACCCTTGTAAACTTGTTACGGTTTAAGTTTAAGCAGCAGCGAGAGAGTGAGACGGAGCTCCATCCAGCTCTGCCAGAATTCTCTCTGGTGGTGAGTGGACCAGTGTAATTGAGGTGGACCTGGTGTGAATTCTCATCTGGGTGAAGAGCAAAACACACCTTCCTGAGCTTGGTTATTTTTTGAAAGAGCTTTGGCCTCAGCCTTTAGAGGGAAATTTTGATGCTGACCTGCCGCAACCTTTTGCAGCGAGGATTCAGGATCTGGAGAAGGGGCTGCACACAAATGAATGCACTAGACAAGAAATGTGAATTTAGAAGGCATGGGAGGCCAGGTGGAAACCTTTCTCTAGTGGAGAGACTCCTAGATTTCTGGGTCCCTTTTGCTTTCATTCACTTGAATATCCATTTGCCCTTTAGGAATGCGTACAGGCATATCACAGGTAAAGTTTGGTAAACAGTGAAAGGATTGTCAGGTTAGGGGATTGCCTTGAGCCATTTGGCCAACAGCAGGGCAATATTATGCTGATTTTCAGCCCTGCTGAATGTCCTGTGAATCTGCTAACTACTTTTGGTCTTTGCCTACTGCACTGACCCTTATTAACATGGTAGAAACTTTTACTCAGGGCTTGTGACTCACTCCTGCCTGATTTTTTTCATTTTCTTAATGAAGAGTGAAATGAATGAACAATACTCTCCCCTCCTCCCTGGACCTTTCCTTTTGAATATTCACTTTTAGGGTTTAGTATTTTTTTTTTAAAGAAATCTTTCATTGTTTGGCTAAAATGTTTGTACTAAAAATTACAGGCTAGAATGAGGGAAAAAATGTGCTTATGTTACTGACACCTTCCAGTTGTTTGTAAAGGTAGATATTTTATATTTATTTGATGGTGGTTATTGTTTATCTTCATGACAAACAGGACTTCTGGATCACTGTAGTATCCTTAGTGCCTTAAGAAGATCTGAGTGCATAGTAGATGCTCAATAAATATTGCTGGGTAAGTGTCAAATCCTTGGGCAGTGGTGGGAGGAGCCAGGCATTATGCTCTGGAATCCCAGTTTGACCACTTGCTGGCTGAGTGGCTCAGGCAGATCTGAGACTTCTGCTGTTCTCATGCTAAAATGATCTGCATCCAGACTGCCCTCATGGGGTGTACTGGTTAGTTAGGGCTGCCGTTACCAGGTACCACAGCTTGGGTTGGCTTCACAAACAGGAATTCATTTTCTCAAAGAGCCTGGAAGTAGACCAGGGTGTCTGCAGGCCTCTCTCCCCGGCTTGTAGACGGCCACCTTCTCCCCGTGTCTTCACATGGTCCCCTCTGTGTGTGTCTCTGTCCTAGTCTCCTGGTGATGCTATTTTACCATAATTACTTCTTTAAAGACCCTGTCTCCAAATACAGTGGCATTCTGAGCTACTGGCAGTTAGGGCTTCGACATACGAATTTTTTAAGGGGTGGGAGGGGAGGGGGGAAGGAGAGACACAATTGAGCCTATTACATGGGGTTCCTGATTTGATTATACTCTGTAATTGGTGAAGTGCTGTCAGATGTTTAGCTGTTACTGGGGAGCTTGGAATTAATTGAGGAGATAATGTAATTAACAACATAGGAGTCAGCTCTGGATGCGGATACTGTCTAAGCTCCTTAGGGAGCGGGTGCTTTGGGGTTCTGGAAGAGACGCCATCCCACCCCTGCAGCAGGACACAGTGGGGAGTTCTCTGAGTTGTGTTTCCAGTTGAAGAGCATGTGTCCCTGGAGCTTGTTGAATCACTGTGGCCCGCATTACTGAACTGTGGGCAGGGCCACACCTTGGACACTGGTGCCTGTCCAGGCCTGGGCTGCCCCAACTACTGTGGTCTAAAGCAGCACTTACTGAGCTCTTACTGTCCGCTGGGCAGTTGTGAGTGGACCCCATCCAGGGTTCCTGTCAACTCCCCCAGGAATCACGTGGCACGTACTAGAGTCTGTCCCAGGCTCTGTGCTCATTATCACCATCACCACCCCACCCATCACCATCACCACCACCACCATCATTCAGACTCATCAGCATCATCATGATCACTATCACCACCAATCATAATTCACCATCATTATTACCATCACTAGCAACATTCTAATTTACAACCATCACTATCATCATCACCACCACCATCATTCTAATTCACCAGCATTATCACTATCACCATCGTCATTATAATTCACCACTATCACTGTCACCATCATTACCACCATCACTACCAACACCACCATCATCAGCATCATTATCACCATCACCACCACCATCATTGTTATCACTATCACCACCATCATTGTAATTCACCATCATTATCACCATCACCACCATCATTCTACTTTACCATCATTATCACCATCACCATTATCATTATAATTCACCATCATTATTGCCATCACCACCACAGTTATAATTCACAATCATCACTGTCACCATCACCACCACCATCATTCTAATTCACCACCATTATCACTATCATCTCTGTCATTCCAGTTCACCACCATCACTATCACCATCATTACCACCATCACTACCAACACCACCCTCATCAGCATCATCACTATCACCACCACCATCATTATCACCATCACCATTATCATTATAATTCACCATCACCATCACCATCACCATCACCATCACCATCACCATCACCATCATCATCTCATCATCTCTAGCCTCTAGAATGCTTGCTTTCCTGCTTGACATATGTGAACACATGTAATTTTCTGGTAGTTACTTGTGGCAGTCTTCATTTTCTCTTACCTGAGGTGTGGAGGTGTTAAATAAGTCGTTCAAGAGGCAGGGATGGAATTCAAAACTAGGCCACGTGGCACTAGATCAGAGTGTCCTTGCCTCTCACCCAGGAAATGTGTCCTTGTCAGTTTCTTCCCTCAAAGGCCAGGAAGAAGGAGGCATGTCCAGCAGCCAGCTCCCTCACCTGGCAACTGCATGGCGGTGGTTTCCTCTTCTCCCTGGAACGCCCCTAAGTTTTATTTTCCAACCAAGGGTGGCCAGTACTCGCTCATGGAAACTGTTTTCGCTGGACACCTTCTGTAACCTTCAGCGATGGAATGTCCCTTGAAAACCAAGTGGCCGTTGTCCTCAGGCCTTGAGTCTCAGGCCTTGAGTCTCAGGCCTTGAGGGTAGAAACACACACCAGCACTTTAATCAATGAGCTAAAAGCATAGTTGGCTCTCAGCCTGAAGGACCTTGTTGACTGATGGGCAAATGGTTTGTTCCATCCGTCATCACGATAGCCTTCCTCACCTCCCCACCGCCAACATCTTGCCAAGGCTCTTTTGCTCAGAGTTTCTCCATCTCAGCCCTTCCTGGGACAGGTCCTCTGCCATCTCTCAAGCAGCCTCAGGAAGGGCGGCTCCTTCTTGGCTGGAAAGAGTTAAGTCCAGCCAGGCTGCCTCCTGGGAACCTGTCCCCCTGGATCACTGTTGGTTTTCATCTTCATTATCTTGAATGACAATGCTGTCAGCACCCGGGAGGGGTCCTTGAACAGCCAGATGGTGGCTGGATTTTTCTGCCAGTCATCAGTTTTCATCTGATTGCAGCGCCAGTGCAAGCTTCCACTGTTCACGCCGATTTTTCCAGGAGCCCTCACAGGGACTGTAAGGCTGGGAGAATTCCATGGAGGTACGGTAGTGGATTTATTCACTTAATAAACACTTACTGAGCACCTACTATGGACCAGGAACTTCAGTAGGCCCTGGAAATACAGGAACGGGCAAGGAAAGCTTCTGCTCCTATGGGTCTCATATTCCAGTAAACAAACAAATCAGCCTGAAATAAGTCAAGTGCAGGAGGTGCTGAGATGCGGACGTAAGGCAGGTTAACAGTGTGAGGAGGGGCAGATGGGGGCTGGGCTATGTGTGAGGGGTGGATGTTGCTTTAGAAAGAGATGATTGACAGCTTCTTGGAGAAGGTAGTAAGTGATCACAGCGCTGAATGAAGTGAGGAAACATGCTGCCTAGATAAGCGGGAAGAGCATTGCAGAAAGAGGGAACATCAAGTGCAAGGGCCCTGAGTGAAAAGTGTGATTAGCAAGGAGGCTCTGGTGTTGGAGTGAAGGGTGGGGAGGGTCACACCAATTTTATGTGCAAAGAATTCTCCTCTTCCTTCCACCTTCCACCTCTCCCTCCCCCCCACTCCCAGTGAATTCTCATACGTTTAAGTGGGGGCAAATGAGTATTTTGAGCTTTATCACTCTGGTTAGCAAGTCCTCTGTCCTTGGGGAGAAGAAGAAAGTGTTGGCATAAGGTGGGCAGAGTGGCAGATGTGTTTTCTATGTTTGGATTAAGTTTTAAAAGAGTTGTTTTTCAAGTAGAAATGCTAGAATTTGCTTAGTGTAAGCAACAGAAGTCTGAAGATAGGGGATATTTTGAACCTACCTACTTTGATGTTTGATCCTCTTCCTTTTGCCTTTCTATATTAATTTCATAAAATTTTCATATTCATTATATAATTCATTATGTAATGGATGGGAATTCTTTCTCTCATTTTAGCATTATTCCATGTCATGCCTGCATTCATTCATTCATGCATTCACTCATTCACCCCGTGATCCTGCATTAAGGATGCTGTTGGTGTCAGGCACTACTTGAGGGGCTGGGAATTTAGAAGCAAGTTTGCTCTTTTTGGGGAGCCCCTGGGATACTGGGTGCTGACATTGAAGGCATCTAGGAGTTGTTATCAATTTGTTTTATTGATTTCTGGCACCGTGGGCTATACCACATCACTTCTTTTTCCTACCTCATCCACCTCTGTCTTTAGTCGGCTCTTTTACCTCTAGAGAGACTAGGCCCTCACTGCAGAGATATACAACCCATTCTTTCTCAGCCTGGCTTCCTTCTGCATCCTCCATCCTCAGGCCTCAAGGACAGTCCGTGGGCAGGGCTTTCACTTTTCTAGCTTGACCATCAGCATCTGGCCTTTGTCCCACAGGCTGCCGCATGTCTCGTTGGTGACCTGGTGGTCAGGTCTGAACACCTCTGTTTCATCCTCACCCTTCCTGAACTCGGCAGCAGATTCCAGCCATGGCCCACCTTCTGTGGAGCCCCCCTTCCCCATACTTTCTGGAAGACGACCCTCAGGACGTACCTAGCTCTTGAGCACACCCATCCGGTCCCCTGCACGGACACCTCCTGTCCTTCAGAGGCAGGTCCCTTTCAGGTTCTGTGGCTTCTCTCTCAGGTGTGCGTTCACCTGCTTCGTGTGTATCCCCACCTATCCTGTGGCCGCGTGAAGCTTAGTATGTCCCATGCAGAATTCCTCATCTCCCCTCCTCCTAAAGGTTCCCCTGTCACACTCTTTCTTTCAGTGAGTGCCACCTAATCCCTTTCTGCCACCCCGTTTCCTCTCATCTACCAAAATGTTAGGAATTTCCCCAGCACTCTCTGCTACCCATCCCTTTTGTTTCACATCTATAGCTGCTCTTCCTCCTCCTCACCCCCAGGTCCTTGAGAGAACAGCGGCTTTGCAAGTGTTGCACCCAGACCAGCAGCTCCTCAACACCCGGGAGCTCCTTAGAAAGGCACGTGCTGGGGCCCACCCACAGAATCTGAACCTCGGCTGGGCCCAGAGTCTGTGCTTTTACAGTAGCTTCCTGGTGATTCCAAGGCTCCCTGCAGTAGGAGAACCTGCAGTAGGAGGTGGACCCCTGAATTCACTTCCCTCTGGTTTCTATGACTCATCCATCTCCGCTCCTCTCCTCTGTGCACCGCCATGCCAGCTTTATCTTCCTCGAGAGCAGCCCCGATCCCATCCCTCCGCCTCCCACCCCTCCCGTGGCTCCTGGGAGGGCCGCCTGGGGACAGGTCTGGGTTCCCACTGACCGGGCATGAACCCAGGCCAGAATTCTTGCACTTGTTATTTTTAGTCTGCTGGGCTGACTCAGATGTTGCTTTTTATGTCAGTTCTATCTCTTTGGAGAGATATGGCTCACCGTATGCAGGAGATGTGGCAAAACTTTATTTTGGGGGGTGTGGGAGGGCAGCGGAATATTCTTCTCAGTGACCTCACTGGAAAGTCCCGGCCGAAGTCCAGGTTGAAGGAGCGTTTGTTTGCTAGGCTGAGCCTTCTGGGTCACCCCGGCACATCACGCTCAGCCCTGCTCTCCTCTTTTTAGATGAAAGAGGTGGGAATGAGCTTGTTTCCAAGGCTGCCCCCAGCCTGGGGAGTCTAGATCTGTGACTCTTAGTCATTGCTTTGAAAGGTTAAATATTTCTCGATTTTCTTAAAAAAATGAGATGAAAAAGATGGAAAAATGTTTCCCAAAGATACCAGGTCTTCACGAACCCTGGAACTGGATTTGAAAGATCCACTGCAGATGAGATCGAGTGGTTGATTTGGGGACAAGGAGAGAATTCTGGTGCAGCAGGAGGTACCCCAGATGCAATCAGGGGCATCCTTAGAAAAGGGCGGCACAGGGGGAATCTCCACTCACAGAAAAGAAGGTGATGTCCCTGTGGAGGCAGAGATGGGAGTTAGGAGGCCGCCAGTCCAGGACTGTGGGCAGCCCCAGGAGCTGGAGGAAATAAGGGAGGGATTCTGCCCTGGAGCCCCAGGAGGGAGCACAGCCCCGCGGTGCCTGGGTTTCCTGGCCGCCTGGCCTCCAAAGCTCTGAGAGAATAAGTTTAAGTTGCTTTAAGCCACCAAGTTTGTGTTACAGCACTCGGAATTTTACCACAATCTAGAGCAAACCTGTGTGGTTCATGGCCACGGACATCAGGGTGGCGGAGGCCTGGGGTGGGGGACAGGGATGGGCTGGGAAAGGTCAGTGGGGGAGAAGGGGAATTCATATAGTACTTTCAACAATAAAGAGTAAAAAAAGAAAAAGTAAAAGAAAATCACTGCCATAAAACCCCCCCACAAAAAAAAAAAAAAACAGATCTAAAAAAGTCTGTGTCTGAGATGTATCCTGGATGGCGAGTGTGCCTGGCCTTGGCACCAGGTTCGTGGGTGCGGGCTGGTGGGGTTCGCGCCCTCAGCATTGTGCCTCCCCAGCTCTGTTCCGATGGGGTTCGGAGCCTCCCCGCTCTGCAGTTTCTGTCCTGCGCACCCACATTCGCAGCCGCTTCCTCCATCGTGACGCCCACCCACATGCACACCTGCTGTTTTGTTCTCGCCAATTGTGCAGTATTCAGTCTCGGGCGGCGTCCGGATTGAGGGGTGGTGGGAAAAACCAGGTGGGCTCGGTTACCCTGTGTCTGTCACCATCCCCTATTGGAGGACGGATAAACATCCCTATTCTGAAATGAAGATGCTCCTCTGGAATGTTCCTTTATGAAGCTTTTGCTTCGAGGGGGCCCAGTCCTGTGGGGTCCTGCACGTTTTCTGTAGTAGAGGCCCGTGTGCTCTGCAGAGTGGACCTGGGGAATCGTTGGGGAGCTTAGTCATGAAAGCTGCTCATTTACTGATCAGCCCCTGGAATCACACATCAGAACGTGTTAAGGCTGGTTCCTGGAGGCGACCTCATCCATTTGTTCTCATCTTGCGTTCAAGAAAACAAAGGGCCACTGTGTTGTATCTGGGGGGAGTGGTAATAGAATGTGATGTTAAACTAGTCCTTCTGGCCCACCTGCCTTCATCCCCCCCCCCCCCCCCAAAAAAAATAAAACTGTGCTAAAATGTATTGGTGGACGATAGCTCTCATTTAATTTAACTTTATAAACCGAATATTTATTGAGGTCATACTATGTGCCAGGAACTGCCATTAGCTCTTGCTGTATTAACACATTTAACTCTCATTACAACCCTACAGGGTAAGTTCTATTATCAGAAGAAAGTGTTTAGACTTGATAACTGGCCACATGATTCAATTCTGAAAACATCATTTGCTAGTTAAATCTAAAACTTGTGTAAGATGCGGGAAGTAGTGCCTCAGACTCCCAATACCTGTTTGTGGGTAAAGGGAATAAGTGGATGAACAGCTAAGTCATGGACTCAGAGAAATACATGTAACTAAGAAATACCCATCAGTACAGGATGAACAAAATCCAGGGGCCTGTGTATTGAGCTTGAGCATGTGACCCTGTGGTTCTGTCATTCTCTCATATGTAAGATGAAGGTAATACTATCTACCTTACAGGAGTGGTCGCAGGCTTGGAGGGGGAACTTACATGAAATGCCTAACCCCGTGCATAGCATAGTGGGTGAAGTTAGTGAGCCCTCACTTCATGGCTGCAGTGTTTGTTAGCTGTTGCATATGTTACAGGGCAAATGAGGAACGCGTTGTCCTTGGGTGATGGGGTGCTTTGGGGTAACATGAAGTTCTGTACCAAGATCTGCCCTTTAAACATGACAGACAGCGTGAAGTACAGCTGACTCAGTTGGAACAGGGATATCTTGTTCCTGAAGGTTCAGCAGAACAGGCTTTATTCACCAATAGACCTGATCGGAAAATTCCTCACATTCCAAGGGGAAGACGCAGTGTGCAGAAGGAGCTGCTGGCTGTGTGCTCATGCATCTGTCCACAGTTACTCTGTCTGTCCATAGCATGAGGCTTGGCTCCGTCCTCAGGTGTGGGGGCAAGGGCAGGGAACACACCTAGTCACTGGACCTGATAAGTTGGGTGAAGCTAACTGACAGGGTGGGTGGAGCTCTGCTTTACAGGGATGGCTGGGCCTGATTCCTTTGCCAGTTACAAGTTCCGTGTGAATTTGGGCAAACGATTGGAGGTATTTTTTCCTTACTGATACCTAGCAAGATGGTTAGCATAGATGAATATGCATTGATCTCTACTCTGTACCAGGCACTGTATTAGGTTCTGGAAAAACGGGAGGAAAAGACTTAGTGTCTGTCCTTGGGCAGCATACTGATCCTATGGACTCCACTGCCACACTGACGGAGCACCCTGGCACTCTGGACCTGTTTACACACATGCACACACGTATCAGCACAGCCGTGGGGCAGCCACAGTCTGTGTCATGGACTGAATATAAGCCTATGATTTCTCTCATTGGACATCCCCTTGAGAGTTGACTCGTGGACTTGTTATTCTCCTTTAATACTGTTTATATTCATCCGGTTGGCTTGGGTTGTGCTCTTTATACCACCAACCCCTAAAACTTCTGTGGTTTGAATAACAAAGACTTACTTCTTATTCATGTAACACATGCACCATCTGTGGTTGGCATGTGTATGTGGAGGGAGGGGTCCTGCCCCATGTTACTCGGACTCTGGGACTCAGGCGTGTCCCACTGCCTGGAATGCCCTAGAGCACTGTGGCCAGAGGAAGCTGGAAGCTGGGAGATTATGTTCTGGCTTTTAAAGGCTTTTGCTCACAGTTCATTGGCCAGAGGTCATCACAGGGTCATGTTCACTTCCAGGATCTGGGCAAGAGAGATCTACCTGTGATGGAAGAAGAGGAACCAGAGGATTCTCAACAGTCTTAAGAGCCTCACGTTATCGTGACCAGCTAGCTGCACGCGTGAGTTCCTAAGCTAGGGGGTATCACACGACGGAGCATTTAAAAGAAGAACGTGAAAAACTGCCCAGAACCATGAGTGAGAAGAGACAGTCCGATCTCTAGGAGAACCTAGGACAGCCCTGTCTATCCCACAAGGTGCCATAGATCACTGTATGCAGCTGGTCGCCTGGACACCCGGAAAGCTCCCCAGGGCACGCGCAATGCTATTGCATGCAGTCCAGGAAAATTTAGTGCTACATGGTCCCTTTGCCAGGCACCATGCCAAGATTGGGGACACATAATTAACCTGGACCATTAAGAAAAATTTAGAATATATTTATGGTGTGGATTAAAAGACCAGGGACAACGTGTCTTTTCACTTAGTTAAAACTAAACGCTTTAGCAATAAAAACAGTAGGATTCCCATTACTTAAAAAAGTCACTTAAATGAAACCTGGGTAGTTGAGGCCTCGCTGTGTGCAGCTTTTCCTCTGCTGCCTGTGCGGTGTGTAAACGCTTGGTCATTTCAGCAGACTCCAGTCTAGTTCCCTTGCACTTGTTTTTTTTTTTCTTCTTCTTGTTCCTCATGCTCACAATTGTTTAGCATTTCCAGTGATGTGTTGAAAATGGAGATTTTTAAAAAAAAAATTTTATTGATTTTTCACAGAGAGGAAGAGAGAGGGATAGAGAGTTAGAAACATCAACGAGAGAGAAACATCGATCAGCTGCCTCCTGCACACTCCCCACTGTGTATGTGCTCACAACCAAGGTACATGCCCTTGACCAGAATCGAACCTGGGACTCTTGAGTCCGCAGGCCGATGCTCTCGCCACTGAGCCAAACCAGTTAGGGTGAAAATGGAGCTGTTTTGATGTTTGCATATATGTGCATGTACACACACATGTGCGTATGCACACATCTGTCTTTCTGCTACAAGACATATGGGCTTCAGCAAGCTGGGCATTGGCTGGGGTCAGGAGGGGGCATGTCAGATTGGGGAGGGGTCTTGCCTGTTACCCATGCTCTGTGCGCCTCAGCATGGCCCTAGACATCCATGATGCAGCGGGCTGGGAAGAAAGCTCCTTTCACTTTCCTGGAGACCTTTACCACCTAAGCAATCAAATGAGCATGTATCAGACCTGGTTCATGTCCCCAGGCGGGGTGGGGAGAGAAAGAAGGGTAAGATACGACCTCCCACACTCTTGATGTTTGCAACTTTGAGTTGGGGGAGATAAACTGGTATTTGCCTACTGTGTGCCAGGCACTATTCCAAGTCTTTTTTTGGTTATATCATCTCATTTAACCCTGTGATAGCCCTTCATAGCTGCCCGTTTTATCTGCTCTGCAATGAAGAGTTGAGACTCAGACAAGATAGCTAGCTCTGTCATGCTTTAATAGTTAGTGGCAGCTTTTGTATACGAAGCTAGGATTCTCCGTTAATTCCAGCCTGTGCTCTCACTACAGCAAACATCTGCCAGACAGCACGAAGCAACCAGAGACCCTAACCCAGAGGAGCATCTCAGGAGGGCAGCGGTTTTGTTCTCTTCACCGCTGTGTTCTTGGTGATTGAAGGAGAGCCTGGCACACACGCAGCCAGCATTGAGAAAGGCTGCTGCCTCAGGTGGTGTACCTTACAGGGCAGTGAAATTGTCAGTAATGTTTTTCTCTCCTCCCTGGATGTCAGGTACCATGGACAGCAGCACAGAGGCAGGGCATCCCATGCCATTCAGGAAGAGCCAAGGCAGGTTTTCATCAAGGGTGGACTTTGTCGGGTTTCAGACAGAATGCATCTCTCTTTAAAAAAAAAAAAGTGTGTGTGTGTGTGTGTGTGTGTATTTGTATTGATTTCAGAGAGGAGGGGAGAGGGAGAAAGAGATAGAAACCACACTGGGGATCAAGCCCGCAACCCAGGCATATGCCCTGACAGGGAATTGAACCGTGACTTCCTGGTTCATA
The DNA here is from genome assembly GCA_004026665.1 of Murina feae. Classification (NCBI taxonomy): domain Eukaryota; kingdom Metazoa; phylum Chordata; class Mammalia; order Chiroptera; family Vespertilionidae; genus Murina; species Murina feae. The sequence goes on from PVJC01029157.1 coordinate 20,886, forward strand.
GATGGACACTCAACCGCTGAGCCACAGCGGCCGGGCCAGAATCCATCTCTTCTGCAGTGGTGTGGGGAAGAGCTGGCAGGGACAGGTGTGGAGGTCGCAAGCCCGTCAAGATGCTATAGGAATGAGAAGTGGCCGAGTTCAGACAGTAGCAGCGGGATGGAGAGATGTGCTTGGCGTGAGGGGTGTTAGGCATGGGGAGTAAAGGAGAGGGAGGAGTCTGGTAGGGCCTGCACACTCCTGGCTTGGCAACCAGTGGTGGGCCAGGAGGAGGGCCAGGTTTGGGCAGGAGCATCCTGTTTTGGAAGGGATGAGAACGTTACCTTTGGAGTCAAGTCCCGGTTCTGTGCCAGCTTTTCCACCTTGGGCAGCATACTTAACCCACCCCGAGTGTCAGATTCCTGTGATAGGGGAATCCTAATTGTACCTCCCTGATAGGGTGACTGTGAGGATGAAATGATATCGTGCACAGGGAGCACTTAATGTTTGACATGTAAACACTGTCTGATGCTAACTATTAATATCTAATGATGAGTATGGATAAAGTGCAGCTTAGTGCAGGGGGGGTTAATGGCTGGTAACCTCTATTCTTTTATTAATAAATTGGGGCAAAAATGCTATAGGAGAAAATAACGGGAGGAGGAAAAATTAATTAAATGACTTATATTGCCAGGCCCTATGCCTGGTCCTATACTAGGTATTTTGCAAATTTTCATTATTTAATTATAATAGCCTCCCAATTGGGCTGAAAAAATGGTATATTCATTCGAGCAGGCTGAAAAGACCAAGAATGTAGAGATGTTTATTTCTCAAACTAGTGGCCTGGTGCACAGATTCGTGCACATTGAAAGAGAATTTGGTGCAGGTGAACCAGATTCAGCCCTGACAGGGCCCCAGCAGCAAGCTAAGCCATGGGTGATTTCTTGAGGACTAGGGCTCCCTCCTCCTTCCTCTCTGGTTCTGGGGTGTGGGTGAACCAAATTCGGGGCTTACAGGGCCCCAGCAGCAACCTAACCTACTGGTCGGAGCATATGCCCCCTGGTGGTCATTGGGTATCATAGCTACCGGTCGAATGGTCACTTAGGCATATCTTCTATAATAAAAGCAAAACATGTAAATGTGACCATCACCACCAGCCAATCAGAGTGGCTGTATGCAAATTAACCCAGCCAAGATGGAGGCCAAC
>PVJC01029158.1:0-22076 GCA_004026665.1 Murina feae
GTTTTAAAGAAGAGAAAATTGTGCTACATAGGTAGTTTATATCAGGGCCTCAAACGTATTAAATTCAGAGATATTTAAAGCAAACTTAGCTGCCCGTGCTCACTCCCCAAGGGGCACTTCCGGTCCTTCTCTGAGAGGTGCTACTGCATCTCTTCTTCTTCCTGGGAGTAGTCAGTCCAGACCAGAGCAACCACAGGACTAACCCTGCTTAGACAGGGCCCCTTAGAAGGATGCTCTTGCACATGCCTGTCATTTGTCATTTTGTCTTTTCCCTCCTTTTCCTCTAAAGAGCTCACTGTGCACTAAAATCATCTGTGAGCTTAAACAAAAATTGGTGCTTATGCCCCTACCTCCAGGAATGTAATCTCAACTGCATGTGTTTGGACTTCTACCTCCCCACCTTTAGGCGCTTGTCAAACTAATCCATCCTACATATTCCTGACAGGTTAATCTCCCTAAAATCCATCTTGATGAGTTTAAAAGATTGAAGATTAAAAATGATCCGGCCCTGCACAGTTTGACTCAGTGGACAAAGTGTCAGCCTGTGGACTGAAGGGTCCTGGGTTCAACTTTGGTCAAGGGCACATACCTGGGTTGTGAGCTTTGTCCCAGTAGGGGGCATGCAGGAGGCAGCTGATCAATGATTCTCTAATCACTGATGTTTCTCTCTCCCTCTCTCTTTCTCTCTGAAATCAATAAAAATATTTTATAAGAACAGTATGGAGTTTCTTCAAAAAACTAAAAATGGAACTCCCATTTGACCCAGTGATCCCACTTCTGGGAATATATCCCAAGAAACCAGAAATACCAATCAGAAAGGATATATGCATCCCTATGTTCATTAGCAGCACAATTCACCACAACTAAGATTTGGAAACAGCCTAAATGCCCATCAGCTGATGAATGGATTAGAAAACTGTGGTACATCTACACAATGGAATACTATGCTGCTATAAAAAAGAAGGAATTCTTACCATTTGCAGCAGCATGCATGGAACTGGAGAGCATTATGCTAAGTGAAATAAGCCAGGCAATGAAAGAAAAGTACCACATGATCTCACTCATTTATGGATAATAAAGGACATTATAACCTGATGAACAAAAAGATACAAAGGCAGAGAAGCATGGAACAGGCTGTCAAATTACAATGGGAAGTCTGAGGAGTGTTGCAGGGGGAGAAAGAAATCAACCGAAGGACTTGTATGCATGCATATAAGCACAACCAATGGACACAAGACTAGGGGGATGGGATGAGGGCATGTGACAGCAGGTAAGGGAGGCTGAGAAAAGGGCAATGGTGGGGGGAAAGGAGATATATGTACTACTATATGTAATACTTTAAACAATAAAAATATATTTTTAAAAAATAAAAATTAAAAAAATTATTTTCTTTTTCACACTATGTACAAAATTAACTCAAAATGGACCAAAGACTTAAATTAAGAGCTAACCCTATACAGTTTTTACAAGAAAACATTCTGACCTTGGGTTAGAGAATTATTTCTTAGATATGACATCAAAAGCACAAGAAATATATATATTGGGCAGCATTAAAATGAAAGATTTTTGTGCCTCAAAGGATACCCCATTTCTCACAGACTAAAAGAAAGTTTTTGTAAATATACATCTGATAAAAGACTTGTATCTAGAATATATAAAGAGCTATTACAACTTAATAATCTAATATAATAAAAGAGAAACATGCAAATTTGACCGTTACCACCAGCCAATCAGAGTGGCTGTATGCAAATTAACCCAGCCAAGATGGAGGCTGGCAGGGCGGCTCTGCACTGGGAGCCTCCACGGCCGGCCGGCATAGCTGTGCCAGGTGTGTCAGCTCAGTGGGAGGGGGGGTCCTCGGGGCGTCCAGGAGCAGCTGTCCTGGGTCTGCTGCCTGGCTCCACCCCCCAGGGGCCTCTACCAGGTGTGTGGGAGAGTGGGTCCTCCACGGGGCTTGCAGGAGCAGCCATACTGTGACCACTGCCTGGCTCCGCCCCCCAGGAGCCTCCTCGGGCATCCAGGAGCAGCTTTCCTGAGTCCGCTGCCTGGCTCCGCCCCCTGGGGGCCTCCCCGGGGCATGTGGGAGTGCGGGGGGTGGGGGGGCCCTCTGCAGGGTGTGTAGGAGCAGTTGTCCCGGGTCCACAGCCTGGCTCTGCCCCGGGTGCCTCCTCGAGGGTGTGTGGGAGCACCGTCCAGGGTCTGCTACCTTCATCCACCCCCAGGGGCCTCCACAGGGCGTGCGGGAGCGTCTGCTGCACAGTGCGGAGAATCCGAAGCCAGTTCACTGCCCGGCTCCACCCCGGGTGTGTTTGCTCAGCAGCAGGGCCCCACCGAGGGATCCTGCACCAGCGTCTGCCCCTGGCTCGCCACCCAGCTCTGTGCCAGGTGTGTCCCCTCAGCGGTGGGGGCCCACCAGGTGTGTGTGATCGAGGGCCCTCCGGTGGGAAACATCCAGGCCTGCACTCACCAGCCCTCCCACCCCCCAGTGCACGAACCCTGAAGGGGCTGTGGGCAGCCTGAAAATGGCCCTCAGCCTCTCACCCAGGCTGGCCAGGCATGCCAGCAGGTGGACATCCTCCCCTAGGTGTCCCAGACTGCAAGAGGGCACAGGCCGGGCTGAGGGACCCCACCCTCTGAGTGCACAAATTTTTGTGCACCGGACCCCTAGTATAAAGATAAATAACCCAATTTAAAATAGGCAAAGAAAGAGGCATTTCTATAAAGATGTCTAAAAAACACATGAAAAGATACTCAACAACATTAGTCCTCAGGGAAATGCAAATCAAAACCACAATGAAATATCACTTCACACCCATTTGCATGGCTCAAATAAAAAAAGATAGATAATGACAAGTGTTGGTGAAGATGTGGAGAAATTGGAACTCTCATACATTACTGGTGGGAATGTAAAATAGTTTAAGAGCTTTGGAAAATGGTCTGACAGTTTCTCAAAAACTTAAACATGGAGATATATGACTCAGCAATTTTACTCTCAGTATATAGAAAATTAAAGACCTACCTACATCCACACAAAAAACTTGTACCCAAACATTCAGAGCAGGTATGATCCAAATGATCCAAATGATCATTAGCTGATAAATGGATGAATGCAAAGTGATATACCCACACAGTGGAATGTTATCCTATCTAATAAAAGAGTAATACGCAAATTAGGCATCAAGCCATAGCCACAGGATGGCGGCCATCTTTGCAGTGGCAAGGCCTGTTATCCAGGCAGGTGGCAGAGGAAGTGGGGGGCCCAAAGGGCAGAACACGTGATCAGAGGGAGCTGAGGGTCCCCTGGCCAGGCCAGAGGCTTTCGCCAGAGACCTCAGGCATGGGCAAGGGTGGAGTCAGTGATTGGAGGGGGCAGGAGCAGAGCCTGTGATCAGAGGGATATGACGGTGCCCTACCCAGGCATAAGGCCTGGACCAGAGGCCTCAGGCCTGGGCAGGGGGCAAGGCAAGAGATCGCAGGGTCCTGGGCTCCGCAGAGCCAGCGATTGGAGGGGCAGGGGCAGAGCCTGTGATCACAGGGGTCTGGGCACTGGTGGAGCCAGCAAAGCAGGGGTCTGGGGGTCCTCTGCCCAGGCCTGCAGCCTTGGCCACAGGCTGCCAGTGGGGAAAGGGCAGAGCCGATGATGGCAGGGGGCATGATCAGAGCCGGTGATTGCAGAAGCCTGGGCTCTGTGAAGCTGGGGATTGGAAGGGCTTGGGGTCCCCTGCCTAGGCCTGCAGCCTCGGCCAGAGGTTATAGGCCTGGGCAGGGGTGGAGCTGAGATTGGAGGGGCAGAGGTGCAGCCAGTGATCAGAGTGAACTACAGAGGAAACACCTTGTCTTACTGCTCATTGGCTAAGCTCCCTGTATGCCACTGGTAATATTCTTAGTAACTTGGGTAACAAGAATCCAAAAAGGAGATCTAGGCTTTTTATATCACATTCCTGAAGAAAAAAAAAAATGAAGGTCCACTGCTGGAGGGCTAAGAAATGTCATATCCTACCCTAGCCTGTTTGGATCAGTGCATAATGCCTCAGCCTGCTGACTGCAGGGTCTGGATTCAATCTGACCAAGAGCATGTACCTAGGTTGCAGGCTCCTCCCTGACCAGGGCCCAGGTCAGGGCATATGCAGTAGGCAACCTATCAAAGTGTTCCTCTCACTTTGATGTTTCTCTCTGTTTTTCCCTTTCCTTCCACATTCTCTAAAAATCAATGGAAACATATCCTCATGTGAGGATAAAAAAAAAAAGAAAGAAATGTCATATCCTATGAAAGACACATCTTTAAAATGCCTAAAGAAAGTTGTCATTTTTTTTCATGGTGAAGGCACTGGAGTCAGTGTTGATGAAAACACCTTGGTGGCTGCGGTGACTGGCAGTGGCTGCAGTAGCGGGGTGATGGGGCTTCCCCTGATTATCCTGGTCACCTCCTACAAAGGGAGGCCAGACTGCAGCTTAGGCCCGCTCCTGCTCCCCAAGGGGAGCAGGAGCGGGCCTAAGCCATCAGTGGGATGCCCCCTGAGGGCTCCCAATATGTGAGAGGGGGCAGGTTGGGCTGAGGAACCCCCCCCCAGTGCACAAATTTTATGCACCAGGCCCCTAGTTCACCAATAAAAAGAAATGATGTACTGATGCATGCTACAACATGGTTGAACCTCAAAAACATTATTCGAAGTGGAAGAGTCAGTTCCAAATGAAATGTATTGTATGATTGAATTTATCTGAAATGTCCAAAATAGGCAACTCTATGGAGATAAAAAGTAGATTAGTGGTTATCTAACATTGAAGGGGGAAAGATTACTGATAGGAGTGTGGGTCTTCATTTAAGGGTAATAAAAATGTTTTAAAATTGATTGCAGTGATGACCAACTCTGTGAATATATTAAAAGCCAGTGAACTGTATACTTAAAAAATGACCTTCTAAGTGTTGGAGTGCCTCAGCCTGTCTTTTTATAATTGTCTACCAATTAAGGCTTCTCCTCTATTCAAACTTCAGTTTTATCTTCTTTTATTTTCCTCCCTGTACAGTATTAGGTGACAACCAAACTGAACTACTCAAGGTTTCTCCAACAAGCCTTGCACTTCCCTTTCTTACTGTAATGCCCCACTCAATCCCTTCTGTCTGCTATATCTAATTGTCAAAAGTCTAAATGTCAGGGATAGGTGAAAAAAGTAAAGGGATTAAGTAACCCCCCCAATCCAAAAACAAACCAAAAAAATCCCACAAAAACAAAACAAACTCTCTTGGAGTGGTAAGCACACAGTACAATGTACAGATGATGTATGGTAAAGTTGTACACCTGAAACCTATATAATTTTATTGACCAATGTCAATTAAAACATTTTTTAAAAGTCCAAATGAAATGCCTCCCTCTCTTTTTTTAATTGATTTTTTTAAGAGAGAGGAATAAAAATTGATTTTTTATGAGAGAGAGAGAGAGAGAGAGAGAGAGAGACAGAGAGAGAGAGAGAGAAAGAGAGAAAGAGATTATTCCACTTATTTATGCATTTATTGGTTACTTCTTATATGTGTCCTGATTGGGGATTGAACACACAACCTTGGCATATGGAGAGATGCTCTAATCAACTAAGCTATCCGGCCAGAGCTGAAATGCTCCTCCTCCATCTCTGCCCATGTCAATTCCCATAATATTTTTGCTTAGTCTTCTAAGTGCTCAGTTATGACAGAATATGGGAGAAAACTTGCATCTCCCCCCACTTTCTTATTCTCCAGGTGGCCTCTTAATTACTTTCACTCTCTCTTCTTAATTATTGCAAAATATAGTCAATATTTCTCTTTTTTTTTTTTGAGGGGAGAAGAAAGAGTTGAAGGTACATCTGTATTTTTCATTTTGCTTCAGCTGTTTGTAAGAATGTTCATATGTTGAATAGTGTGTTCTAGAATCTGATGATCAAGGTCAGGTTGACCCAACCAGAACATACTTGGAGTGAGAGAAAGCTGGGAGTGATGAATGAAGATTCCAGATGTCCGCTTGTAACCGTTCCCCTATTTTTTCAAGTGAGTGGGATAGCAGGCACGCAGAAACCATTCCTGAGCTGGGAGTCCTCCCACGCCATCTGCTGCTGGCCTCATGCATGGCCCTGTGCACCTGCTGGGAGGAGGCTGTGGTCAGCTCCCAGATGGCAGAGAGGAACCAGAGACGAACCTGAGGACTCCCTCTCCGATTGTTGTTTTGCCTAGAGTGTCCTCCTTTTCCTTCACTCAGCTTGAAGGGAACTTGCCAGGTGATGGTATCAAGTTCAAGAGGCATCGAATTATTTGTCCTTAATCACGTGTTAATTTTGGAATTAGAATTCTAAGAGGGGACACAGGAATACAAAACCCTACTCAGGCATCTGAAAGAATAGTTGAAGTATGACAAGTATACAATTTTAAGCTCCCAAATTTACCTTTTAGAAAAAGTTGAGAACAGAATAATTCTTTTGATTGAATTTACCTCCCCACTCTAAATGTTTCTAAATTAAGATTTGGGGACATTATTTCAGTCTCAGGTTAAGATATTCTAAACTGAGGTTTGTCCAATGTCCCAAAGCATTACCATTTTTTAAAATTAAAAATTACTTGATACATGCTGTAGTAACAAATTCCAACACTAAAGGACCAACCATTGTTCACTACCTAATTTTATTACAGCATTTAGCGAATCCTCTCTTGTGTTCTGTAAGCAGAGAAGACGTACATATGCCATACATATGTAGAGAGCATGGGGTGGGATAAACAAGTCCAGACTCTAGCCAGGGTGTTTTTCCTTTGGGTAAATTGCTTAATTTCTCTGAGTCAGTTTCTACATCTGCAATCTTCCTTAAGGGATTGCTTATGAGGATTAAATGAGATAATAATGATGAATGATTTAGCATATAGTGCTTGGCACTGGTTAAATTTCAACAATTGGGAGCAAACGAAAGAGGCTCATAGATATGTTCTCTTCTGTACTCAGTTATGGGACAGCAACCGTATAACCATGTCTTAGTCAGTTCCTGCAATGCCTAATAGAGCAGGGGCTGAATAAGTGTTTGTCAAATAATAAATGAATGAATGATGAATGATGGTTTATTGAAGTCCTTGATAAAAATGAGCAATACATTCTTAACAGCGAGATTTTATTTTGCACCTTTTTTTTTCCCCTACATGGTATTCTTTTTTCTAAAGTCATTTTGCTTGTTTTATATAAAATGTGAATAAAGCTTGATTCGCTCTGGATGCTGCCCTTCCCCGCCTCAGAGAGTAAGGCAACGACTTTCCTGCCTAGTGATGGAGACTCAGAGGACACAGGGGTTTATCTGTCAGATTTTGCAGTGAAATTAGCATCAGAATCTTTAGTCTTCACAGCGACAGAATGAATTCTTTTAAAAAAATTCTTCTCAGCTCTCTTTCTCTTTTGTTTGCTTTCATGTATAGGAAATCTATTAGATAAAAATCACCTCTAAAGCTCTTATTTCTGCCCTGGCCGGTTTTCTCAGTCATTAGGCAGCCTGCGGACTAAAGGGTCATGGGTTTGATTCCCAGTTACAAATTCTATGATTCTTGGTTGCAGGTTCCATCCCTGGCCCTGTTCAGAAGGCAAACAGTCGATGTTTCTCTCTCTCTCTCTCTTTCTCTCTCTCTCTCTCTCCTCCCTCCCTTCCACTCTCTCTCTAAAGATCAATGGAAAAATATCATCTGGTGAAGAAAAATATATATATATTTCTTATTTCTTTTCAAAGAAAGCTTTTTCCACACAGGAAATGGTATTCTAAATAAGAAACATCAAAATAAATAGAAAAAAAATAAAAAAAATAAATGAATGATCCAGGTGGAAAGCTGAGGGAGATGAGTGATGCTGTTTAGCTTGCCACACTCTGCACCCCTTTACAAACATTTTTATTGTAAAATATTGCTCATTTGTTCAGAAATGTGCATTAACTTATTTGCACAGCTTGACAAATAAAGCAAACACCGTGTAACTGGTACTCTGGTTAAGAAATTAAACATTGTGAGTCTTTTACCCCAATCCAGGTATCTATTTCTGATCCTAACCTTTCTCTCCTCAGAGGTAACTGTTACCTTTTAAGATGGTCATTTTTTTAATTTGCATTTTCATGATGACTAATGAGATTTAGTACCTTTTCGTTGGCAAGTTGGATTTCCTGCTTTGTGAAGCATCTGCTCATCTTACTCATTTTTAAATTGGAATGTGTGCCTTTTTCTCCATTGATTTGGTCTGTTTTCCTTCCATGAGTAACACAGGTGGATGTTGATAGAAAGTGGAGTTTTTGGTCATATCCAATCTTTTGAAAAAATACCAGGCGCAGTTTAAGTTAGTGTGTGTGTGTGTGTGCGCGTGTGTGCGCATGTGCGTGTGTGTTCAGTCCGTTCTCCTTTTCAGATGTTACCTTCAGCAACGGACAAGTTTGTTGCCCTTGATGCTGGGCAAGAGCCTGGGTAAGATCTGGGTAAGTGCAATCAAGGGGGGGGAACAGGAATCATTTAATGGTGGACACCAAAGGTCAGCTGTGAAGGGAAGATCTCAATTGTTACCTGGAAGCAGAGAGCAGAACTTGGTCTCAAAAATCCCCTAATCTGGTGAGTTCCCTTTATTCAGTGCTTGAAGACAGTTTTATTCCCATTAGACCCATTAGCTCATCTGGAAGCTAATGTTTACTTGGAAGTGAGCCAAATGAGAAGGGGAGTTTCGGTAGCAATCCCCTGGAGAAATGCGTCGTCCTTCCTCTAAATAAAGATAAAGTGGAGGAAAGAGAGGAAAGTAGGAGAAAGTTAACTGCAGTCTCAGTACATAAGCTGCACTTCTGCCTTTAAACATTGTTTGAAAAATGCTGATGGGCTGATTCTGCAGCATAATGATTGACAATTTTTTCATTTGAACTTTTTTTTCAACCCTGAGGATTAATCGTTAAGAGCTTTATTTTGTTTTAAATAATGTTTGAGGCTGGTTAGAAGTTTGCAAAGAGTTATTCTTTCAAACAAAAATGGAGCTACAGCCCTAAGTGGGTTGCTCAGTGGTTAGAGTGTTGGCCCAAGGACTGAAGGGTCTCAGGTTCAATTCTGGTCAAAGGCACCAACCTCGGTGGCAAACTGGGTCCCCACGTGAGAGACAAAACCAATTTATGTGTCTCTCTCACATCGATGTTTCTCACTCTGTCTCTCCCCTCTGGCTTCCACTCTCCCTAAAAAAATAAACAGAAAAAATATCCTCGGTGAGGATTAACAACACAAAATGGACTTAGAGCTTTTGGTAAACTCTACAGAGGCAGGGATTTGGTTTGGGGCTCTCAGTGGCTGAGGTTTAGAGAGTGAATCCCAGTGAGGAAGCAGGAATCACCATGGTGCACTTGTCCAAAGAGAGACAAGGCTGGGATAGGAATGTGCTTAGTTCAGGGAATAACTAACAATGCACCCCAGCAGCCCATCAGTTCAACAGTGTCTCACTAGCGATGGTCTGGTGGAAAGGTCAGGGTTAGGAAGCTTGCGTTAGGTCTGGCTCAGCTGCCAACGGGCAACATCCCTGAGCAAGTCACTTCACTTCTCTGGGTTTTAGTCACTTTGTAAGTCTGCGGGGTGTGGGCTAGGCCCACACTGTCTAGTATAGCAGCCACCAGCCACGTGTGGCTACTGAGCACTGGAAATGTATCTAATGTAATTGAGGAAGAACTGATTTTTTAATTGAATTTTAACTTAAATTAAACTGAAGCAGTATAAAATATTTTTCCTTTAAACATAACTTCATAACTTTGGTAGGACTGTATTTCACTTTAACTGAAAATTTAGCATCCTACTGAGATGTGTTAGAAATGTAAAATACAACCTGGCCAGTGGTTGAGCTTTGACCTATGAACCAGAAGGTCATGGTTCGATTCCCAGCCAGGGCATATGCCTGGGTTGTGGGCTCAATCTCCAGTGTGGGGCATGCAGGAGGCAGCTGATCAATGATTCTCTCATTATTGATGTCTCATCTCTCTCCCTCCCTCCCCTTTCCTCTCTGAAATAAATAATAAAATAAAAAAGAAATGTAAAAAGCACACTGTATTTCCAAGAGTATGAAAAAGTTTGTAGGTTATCTCAGTAGTTTTCATGTTGGTTACATGTTGAAATTATAATATTTTTGACATATTGGGTTAAGTAAATGTATTTTTAAAATTAATTTCAACTGTCTCTTTTTTGCTTTCAAAATATGGCTACTAGAAAAATTTGAATTATGTGTATACCTCATACTGTATTCTGTTGGATGGTGACAGGCCCACTTGCTAGCTGTGTGATGTTGGGCAAGTTACTTAACCACACTGGGCCTCAATTTCCTCATTTTAGGAATAGAGATAAACACATCTACCTCTTAGAGTTGTAAGGATTAAATGAAAGAGTACATGTAAGGTGCCAAAGTGCCTGTGATTTGCTGAAATAAATTCTCTCCAAACATCTCATCTCCCTGATTGTAATTTTTAATATCCACGAGGATCAAAAAAGAAAATCAGGAGAGAAAGTATCCTTACTTGTGCCTTGTGACTAAATGTGACCTTATCTCCGAGGGTCCTGGTTTCAGTGATGTTGCCCCATGAGGAGTTGAGGGGAATTTTCTGTGTCCAATGAGAGTTAACTAAGGCCACCAAAGTCATTTGATGTCCTAAGTTCCCGCAACAAGACCAGAGCTACTCAAAAGGCTCTCTGATGAACTTGGCACTAAGCTTTCCGCTTTAGAAAATGGGGAGGAATCGCCAAAGGAATTTTTTTTTTAAAGCATTGAATCAGATGCTGTTTTTGCTCTGTAGCGCCAGCCAATCCGCTGCAGATTCCTGGGAAGAGAAGGAAATGGAATCATCAGCCCTTGTGGATACTTGAGTCACCTGCTCCAGGGGCTGTGCTGCGGGGGAGGGGGGCAGATCTGGAAGCTAAGATGTCTTCCTTCCATCTGGTGTTAATTGCTTTCCCAAAGTGCTACCCCAGTGCACAGGAAAACAGCATGCAGGAATGCCACAGGAATCTGACCCTGCCTGCTCTCCCTCATCATGGGGGAAACTGGATGGCAAGCAGGATGGATAGAGCCATTTTGTCATGTGACCAGGTTCCCATGACCCCTTGCATATACCTTTACTCTTGAACCTGTCATATATAATCATCCCTTTACAGCTCTGCCACCAGCAGGAATAGGAACACCTCTGAAAGTATTGCAGACTCCCAGGGGTGCCTTTCACATGGTAGCTGGTATGGATGGCACCCCCTGGAGGTGTGCAGTGCACAGCCTGAGCAACCCTCTGACGTGCAACCCAAGCAGCTCTGCTGGGGCCGGGGCGGAATGGGTGGTTAGCAGCATAGCTTTGTGCATCTTTTATCCTGACACCTGGTACATGGTCGGCGCTCAACAACTATTTTTTGAATGAATGGCACTGGCCTTACCAATTAGTCTAAGTTTATTTGACCCATTTTCCCCATCTGTGGATCTTTTCATTAATCAATTAGCCTATTATGATGATGTTCCCTTCCCCACTTTCATCCAGGAGAGTGCTTCAGTTTTCCACCCAATTACCTTTATTTTTGAATGTATTGGCGTTACATTGATTAATAAAAGAGTTCTTCAGTTTTAAAGGATCTTTGTTATTGTTGTTTCTTGTGTCCAGAAAATTTTCCAGAAATGAGCTCACATGTGGGGGCAGCTGGCATATTCAGGCTGCTTGGTGCTGCTGGGGTCTCTCCTGCTTGGGGAACTGGGCTTAGAGGGCTGGGTTGTTCCGCATTTGACCCACTTTTGATCCTGAGAAACAGGTCAGTGACCTCTGGCCACGTTTTCAATGTCACAGATGTGGCTCTGGAGGAGAAATTGTTTCCCAGATAGTTTGTGCAGTTGTCCTAGACTTGACCCCTCAGTTACCTCACCCCAAACAGAAGCAAAGCAGGGCCCATACCAGGTTTGTGATATCAAGCTTCTCTAGGTCTCCTCCCGAGGAGTTAATGGAAATAAATTGTGCTTATTAATGAAAGGATAGTGAGAATTGACAGGCCATGCTATAAAACGCCACTTGGAAAAGGGTTAATAGGACCCGGTGCTTAGGATCCAGCTCAGGATTATGACTTGTGAGGTTTGCTTTTCAGCACAAGGAAAATATAGTTCAGCTTGGTTGAGCCAGATGGGGTAAACCATGAAGTTGCTGATTGTTTTGCCCACGTGGCTGCAAATCCAGGCATCTAATTATGTGTTCTGGAAATAATCTTGGTGTGACATGTCCTTAAAGGAAAGCCTGTTTCCTTGCTGCTAAAATAATGTGAGTTTCATAATTTAAATTTGCCGATATCAGTAGGTGATTACTGGTTTCAATTAATTACTAATAATTGGCACAAAGAACAAATTTGATTTTCTAGAGTATTGATTTTATAGATCTCTAGACCTTTAAAGATGGATTCTGTTCTCTTCATCATCTTTTATTTATATATATATATTTATTTTATATATATATATTTTTAAATATATATATATTATTGATTTCAGAGAGGAAGAAAGAAGAAGAGGTAGAAACAACAATGATGAGAGAGAATCATTGATTGGCTGCCTCCTGCACACCCCACATTGGGCAATCAAGCCCACAAACTGGGCATGAGCTCTGACCGGGAATTGAACCGTGACTTCCTGGTTTCATAGGGTGACACGCTCAACCACTGAGCCACACCTCCCAGGTCTCTTGATCACCTTTATGACTGGGTCAAGTTTTCTTAAGTGTGTGACTGAGCCAAGTTTTCTGTAAAGAAAAGCAGAAAATAGAAATATTTACTTTTAATATTTTCGTGAAACTTCTTCCTTTTACCTAAATGGCTCAGAAATGAACTCTTTTTTCAGAGACAAATGACAAAACACTCAACTCTGTCTAACTTTAGAGAAAAGTGAATTTATTGACTCATATGACAGGGAAGTGCAATCAGAAGTGGATTAGCTTCAGGCACAGCTGGATCTTGGGGTTCAAACATGATCACCCAGGCAACTTTCCTCTCTACACCTTTCTGCCTCTCCTTGAGGCAGATCCCCTTCACTTGGGGGAGCCCTAGGCTCATATTCTCCAGCTTAGCAACTCCAAGTGAACATAGAAAGCTTATCTTCCATTGTCCTGGCATTGTCTGCCTGGGCCCTGTGGCCGGATGTGTGGGTGGAGTGGGGAGGTAGGGAGAGGGTAGTACATGTGAACTGGGCAATTTGGGCCAAGTGCCGATCCCTGTGGTGGAAATGACAGGTACAAACCCCAGAAGAAGTTCCTTTATGTCTAATTGACGCTATGTCAGTCATATGCCCACTCCTGAATTGCACACCTGACCAAAGGATTGTGAATATCTGATTGGTCGTGCCTCTGGAGACAGAGACATACGACAAGAACTAGGGGGAGGTGAGGACAGAAAACTGGGCACTGGCAGAAGTGTGAGTAGAAGCTGGCTATCTAAAACAAAAAATATTCAAGAAATTTTCATAAAAGATGGCTTTTCTTTTTAAAAGATTATTTATTTATTTATTTATTTTAATTGATTTTTAGAGAGACAGGAGAGAGAGAGAGAGAGAGAGAAGAACATCAATGTGAGAGCAAATCAACAAGTCACTGATTAGCTGCCTGCAGCACACCCCCTACTGGGGATTGAACTGACAACCAGGCATGTGCCCTGACTGGGAATGGAACCAGCAGCCCTTCAGTGCATGTGTCAACTCCCAACCAACTGATCCACAGGGCAAAGCTGGCATTTCTTGTTTAAACCTTTTGAGGTTTGTTTGTTTTCTTTTTTTTTTTTCCATTTTCTTTTAAATATTTTTATTTATTTCAGAGATGAAAAGAGAGGGAGAGAGAGACAGAAACATCAACGATGAAAGAGAATCATTAATCAGCTGCCTCCTGCATGCCCCACAGTGGGGATCAAGCCTGCAGAGCCCACCACCTGGGCATGTGGCCTTGACCAGAATCGAACCTGGGACCCTTCAGTCTGCAGGCTGATGCTCTATCCACTGAGCAAAACTGGCTAGGGCTGTTTTCTTTTTCTTTTTCTATGTGACACTGTATGTAAGTTTCCCCTGGTTACAAATACTTACGTCTGTAGAGAGTTTTTGATTTTACAAAGTTCTTCTACCAACCCTTCTAATAGCCCCATGAAGTTTATGACCATTCTCATCCTACAGGTGAGAAAACAGAGGGACAGAGAGGTTAAATGACTAACCCCACTACACAGCTAGTAACCAGGGGAGCCCACGCTCAAAGCCAGGCTGTCTGACGCTACCATCCTTGTGTTTCCCACTCTGCCCTGCAAAGGAGAAGGCTCAACAAAAGCAGTTGCAATGTGAATAGGAGCAGGGTGCAGATTCAGGAGATAGTTCAGAGGGCTTAGCCACAGTCTATAGTGACTCACTGACAGTGGGTGGAGGTCGGGGCGGCGGTGAAGGAGAGGAGATGATTCAGCCTTCCAGCCGGGTGATGAATGGGATGAATGCTGCTGCCATTAAGACCAAGCTCATAGGCAGAGATACTTCACAGCCTCTCACGTATAGTCCTTTCTTCCCATTTCAGTTCCTGAGCCGCTCCTGATGAGACCCATGTGGTACTACCCCTCTTTTCCTCTGCCTTCTGCTATCTGGTCAGGTTCCTTCTTCTGGCCTTGGCATCCAGTGGTCCTACCTCATCCTGCCCACATGCAGATTTAATGACGCACAACATGAGGGTTAGCTCAGGCTCATTCCATTCACTTTCAATTCATTGATGTTTTTATTCTGTGTGTCCCTTGACCCATTGTATTACAGATTGGGATCCAAAAACATAACTCATAACTCATGGATCTAGTTTCATGGTTGGCGAGTAGTCAAACCTTTATGTATTTTCTTAGACTTCCTCTAGGACTTGGGTTCTTTTGTTGCCAATTGGACTCAGGATTTGATGGTCCTGGGAGTGAGTCCTGGTGCTTTGGGTGGCCTGAGTTCGCACACAGAAAGCTGACTCGGTTTCCCCTCCTTAGTCCTAATATTCTGGTTCTGCCTTCAGTGATGAGCTATCACTCTGACTCCTGAAGATCAGCTTGGATGACTCAGCACATTGCTCTGCCTGACTGTCTGAATGGCTGGGGGCCACTGGGCTTGCCTCTTCCAACACACTTAGTTTCTGCTTCTCTCGCTTGGTGTCCCTGACAAAGGCATCAGGTTTACTCCTGTTCATCTTGCTGACCAAACTTTTCCCACCTTTGCACTGGCTGTAGCCCTGACTGCAATGCTCTGTGCCCTGGCCTGGTAGGCTTTTTCTTGCCATTCAGGTCTCAGCTTAAATGCCATCTTCCTATTCTGTGTTGCTGCCCTCTTCCCACCTCTTTGTGAATCATCACCTCATATTTCTTCCCTCATTACATGGATATATTTGGAATTCTTTTACTTGGGTTCTTGTTTCTTATCTGTTTTCTTACTAGAATGAAAGCTCCTGGAAGGCAGAGACCTCCCCTCTTAAGCTCGCTGTTATATTGGAAGACCTAGAACAGTGCATGCTACACAGTAGATACTCAATAAACAATATGTAGAATGACACGAATGATTCTTGATTGCTGAGACCATATCATGTCTAGTTTATGCCAGGGGGAGAAGATGTGATGGATTTGTGCAGGCTGAATTGGACGGTTGTCCACTTGGAGCTGTCCAGCTCCTTCTGCTGGAGCTGTCCACCTGGTCAGCAAGCAGAGTTCTGGATTCAGCTCAGAATTGTCCTTTCAAAAATCTTCCCTTGCCCTGACCCCCAAAGCAGTAGCAGGCACCCATTCTTCCTTGCCCTGGTAACACTTCATTCCAACCTTTGTATACTTGCTCACCTATTCTGAGCCACCCCCCCCACCCCCCCGTTAGAATGGGAGCTTTTGGCCAGCAGGAATTCTGTGGAGTTTGTTTTTGAGGCCTTGAAGACTAACACATAGTCACAATTCAATTCCACAATCATTTGTGTGGGAATATACAAGTTGGCGAGTGCATTAGTAAACTGGATGCATGAATTTGTTATGCAAGAGATTAGCCAGGCATAGTGGTGCAATAATAAACCCAACCGATTTAATAACCAGTTATTCAAAAGCGATGACACTGAAGAAAGCTTTGAAACTCTGGCCATTCATCTGAAGAAGAGCTCACGTCATTGTTATTGTGTCAAGTTAAGTTTATCCAAGCCATCTCCTAGTCACATGCTCTTATGCACAAGCCTAGGATAGAAGTACAGAGAGTTATGTGTCCTGACCCACTCAGGACAACTCCAGAGTCATGATTCTGACATTCTCAGCTCATGAACAACTCCATTTTCATCTAACCTGAATTATAGTTGTGAATCCTGTGAGGCCAGCCTCATTAGTCATAAAAGTCTGAGCTGGCAGGGCACTTACCTCATCCTGCCCACGTGTAGATTTAATGACGCACAACATGAGGGTTAGCTCAGGCTCATTCTATTCACTTTCAATTCATCAATGATTTTATTCTGTGCATCCCTTGACCCATTGTGTTATTACAGATTGGGATCCAGAAACATAACTCATTTGGTAATGCCATTCTGAGAGGAAATTTTAATTGTAAAAGAAATGAGTTGCTTATTCACCAGCCATTTATAAAATGTGTCATATATCACAGGCATTGTGCAAGGAGTTGAGGACAGGATGAATAAGACCAAGTCTTTGTCTCCAAGGAGCTGATGTCCTAATGGAAATGCAAGACAAGAGTCCTAATGGAAATGCAAGACAAGAGGGTAAATGATTTCAGTCTGATTTGGTGAGGGCCATGATAAGGTGAAATTTTGGGGGATGAATGCGAGCTGGTCAGATAAAGGGTGAGAGGCAGCAAGAATAAGACAGGAAAGCATGGACAGGGAGTAGCACAAGGCAAATCAGAAGATTCTCTGGGCCATGTAAGGTACCTGAATTTTAACCTATAGACCAGCATTGTCCAAAATGTACTTTAAATCATACTTACTCTGTGTGATAGTGCTCTTACATGGTAAAAGGGTCTCATGGATAACCAAATTTGGGAAACACTGATTTAAAAAACACTTATTTAAAAAACCATGCATCATCCTGTGATAGGTGTGGGGAGGGGGAAGCTATGCAGTAGGAAACAATATATAGCCCCATACTTATGGGGCTTGCAGGCCAATGAGGAAAGTAGAAATGAAACAAATGGCTAACAATGATTTAAGTTAAGTATTTACAAATGAGAAAAGTCCCAGAAAGGTGGCTGTGTTAGAGGACACAGGTTAGAGTAGTTAATAAGAAGAATTACCATTTGTTTAGCCCATGCCATGAGCCAGACATTGGGCTAAGGGCTTCACAGTCATGACATTTAAACAAAGCTGATTCTGGGCAATGTACTAAAGTGATTTTTGTATTTCCTAGTGTTAGACATAATAATAGGGCATTTACCAAGTGGATTTTACTACAGGACTGTCCTCTATTCCCCCCTCCTATGGAACACCCATTCAATTTGATGGCAGTTTGGGCATGGGGAGCCATTGAAGAGTTCTCATCTGGGAAGAGATATAGTCAGATTTCATTTTCCAAACAATAGAAAACATTTACTTTGTAATCCCGGTGACTCAAAGAAGACCAGAACCTTTAGAAAGAGTTTAGGTGTCTTCAACCTTGTCAGTGAGTAAAAATTACCTTTACCTTTACTTTTTAAAATACTGACCTATTGCCTGACCAGTGTGGCTCAGTGGTTGAGTGCTGACCCATGAACCAGGAGGTCACCAGTTCAATTCCTTGTCAGGGTACATGTCTAGTATGGGGCATGCAGGAGGCAGCTGATCAATGATTCTCTCTCATAATTGATGTTTCTCTTTCCCGCTCCCTTCCTCTCTGTAAAAAAAAAAAAAGACATATTTAAAAAAAAACAAAATACCAACCTATTAAATCTGAGAACAGTCTGTATTTTTTCAAAGCTCCTGGATATGTAGGAAGCTGGTCACATTAGTTGCCTCTGGGGTCAGGAACAAGACCCTTACTGTCAGTTGTGAGGCGTGGTTACATATTACCTATTACAAAACAAATGTGTAAATGTAAGAGCTCTCTAGGGGAAATCCAGATGCATTCAGGATTGAGAACCACTGGTAGAATTAATTAATGAATTAACAAAATAATGTGAAACAAGTAATTAAAATGTTTATTGCAAGTAAGATGTGCTAGAATAAATTTGATCATTCGAAGGTTATTAACCTCAAAGAAAGCAACTGTCCAGTGATGGGGTAGAAAAGTCAGAGCATAAGGGGTTAAGGAGGCAGAAAAACTAGGAGCAGAGGCCAAACACGATCAGCTGTTCTCTGGTGGGCAGCTGCAGGGTGGGCTGTCAGAACCATGACCTCTACTCACAAACTGACTAACTGTGGGACTTGGGAACATTTGTCTGTTCTCTAGATTTCTCATTGTAATTTAGGAGTAATATTAGTTGCTTTGGAGGGTGATGGGAATATTCCTTAAATGAGCCAATTGAGAAAGGACTGTAAGTTCATTTGAGTAGACATGTTCCATTTAATCTAAGAAGGATGCTGGCAAACTTTACCAGAAAGTCTGGGAAAGGATATGTTGAGCCTGGCCAGCATGGCTCAGTGGTTGAGCATTGACCTATGATCCAGGAGGTCATGGCTCAATTCTCAGCCAGGGCATATGCTCAGGTTGCAGGCTTGATCCCCAGTAGAGGTAATGCATAGGGCAGCCAATCAATAATTCTCTCTCATCATGATGTTTCTATTGCTCTCTCCTTCTCTCTTTCTCTCTGAAATCAATAAAAATATAGGTATTTTTTAAAAAAGGAATATGTTGAGTCAAGCTTAAAAAAACATTTCTGCATCATAATTGTCTCCTTCATAGCAAATACTTTACTCTCTTGAAATGAGATTCATAGATGAAATAACCTACCTACATACATTAAAAATAATGTAATGCTCCAGCTACTTTATATAGGATAAAGTAAAGTAAGTTATCATTAACTATGTAATTTTCCATGTGAATACTTTCGCATGTCTACATTGGTAGTACAATGAAGTACACAGATGCTGACATCTGTATGGACAGTCACCATGGATGTGACAACTGAAAACCCATTTGTCTATTTTATTATATTGGCAACTCAAATCCCATGAACAGCTTTGCTGATGTGATTTTCCAAAACGTGAAGGACTTTTGATAAAATTCTGAACAAAACAAGTGCCCATTTTTCTCCACTTACACAATAGATGCTTTTTTTTTTTGAAAATTCAGTGTATATTGAGAAAAATGCAGACTCTCAAACACAAGATATTTTGTGTTTATATGGAAAATGGAGTTAGGTTTTTAGCTCTGATCATTATAAACAATCTTTCCTCTCCAAGAGTGTCCAGTGGGACATAGAAAGTTCCATAGCACTCAGGGAAATTCTTTGTTGTGTGGAACTTCCCTGTGTACTACAGGACACCTGCCACATTTGGCCATCCACTTCACTCATGGTGACAACCAATAAGAACCTCACAGACTTCCAAAATGCCCACCAGGAGGGTGGCACTGTCTCCTCTGAGAACCACTGCAGTGGGTTGTGACTGTAATTGAAGTGAAGGTTAGGAGAAGCTCACTAAATGCCTGTTTAATAGAATGAGTTAAGAATCTTGAAGATCCTCACAATCATCATTTTGAACTTTATTCCACATGTTGGAGAGGCTGTGGATATAAAGGAAGATCTAGACCAGGAAAGCCAGATGTTTCCATTTTTCAAGTTTACCCCAGTTGCTTGGAAGTGGCTGCCTTTAATACTATATGCCAGAGATTTTCAACTTTTTCATCTCATGGCATACATAAACTAGTTATTAAAATTCTGCAATTCCAAAATGTATTATACTAGAGGCCTGGTGCACAAATTTGTGCACAGGGGGGGTCTGGCCAGCCCACCCCAGTTGGGGTGATTGGGCCAGGCTGGCCAGAGGGAGGGGCAGTTGGCTGGCTGGCCTTGCCCCCTGGTCAAACTCCTGGTTGAACTCTAATTTGAGGGGGAAATTTGCATATTAGCCTTTTATTATATAGGATATTTTGCTAATCTGACATAAAAACATAGGTATAAGGAGACAGCAAGATGGCAGCATAGGTAAACACCGTAAATGCAGTTGTGCACAACTATTTCAAAATAACCACGAAAAGAAAACACAGACACCACCCACACCCACAGGAAGGCTGGCTGAGTGAAAATTCTACAACTAGAAAGAGACTGAGTCTTAGAGGAGTGGCGGAAGCAAAGTATAGAGGTACGAAGGCGCACGCACGGGGGCTCGGGGAGAGGGCTGGCGCCGGAGGACGGGGTTCTTTTTCAAACCGGAGGGAACCACAAGCTCCTGGTGGCTCTGAACTCCAGCTCCAGGCGAGTTTCTGGGGACCCAGATGCACACCCGGAGAAGGGGGACTGACTGGCACTGGGAGGAAATCCAAAGCGGGTTTCTCTCAGCGTTGCTTGCAGCAATTACCATGGGACACAGAGACCCAGTGTCTCTTAGCGCAGGGCTGAGAAGTGGCCATAGCTATTTGCTCCGCCCTGCAGACTCCACGAGGCCTCACCCCTCCCAAGCTGCGTCAGAGACTTTTGCATATAGAAGGCTGAGTAGCCTAAGGCAAAGGCTAAATCAACACCTTCTTAAAGATACAAGAGCCAGCCTCACCCAGTGGCCAGAGTGGGACCATCACAAATAAAACTCAGATCCACAAGGAACGCACTCAGGGCAGATGCAGTGAGTACAAAAGCCCCACTGAAACAACTCTTGCCCCATAAGGGTGTCTCCAGCACAGAAGTTCTCCCACTGTAGACACAGCTGACTCTCATAACCAAGTGGCTTAGAGGTTAATTCCTCTCAGTGATCACCTAACTCAGAAAGGGAAGCAGCCAAAATGCGGAGACAAAGGAACAGGTCACAAATAACAGAAATGGAGGAAAGAAAACTACAGGATATAGAGTTCAAAACCACGGTTATTAGGTTTTTCAAGAATTTTCTAGAGACTGCCAATAAATTTAGTGAGACCCTTGAGCATATGAAAAAGGACCAGCTAGAAATTAACCATACACTGACTGAAATAAAGAATAATATTTAGAGATCTGACAGCAGACGAGAGGATCGCAAGAATCAAGTCAAAGATATGAAATACGAAGAAGCAAAACCCACCCAGCCAGAAAAGCCAAAAGAAAAAGAATAAAAAAATATGAAGATAGTGTAAGGAGTCTCGGGGACAACTTCAAGCATACCAACATCAGAATTATAGGGGTGCCAGAAGAAGAGAAAGAGCAAGATATTGAAAACCTATTTGAAGAAATAATGACAGAAAAATTGCCCCACCTGGTGAAAGAAATAGACTTCCAAGTCCAGGAAGTGCAGAGAACCCCAAACAAAAGGAACCTAAGAAGGACCACACCAAGACACATCATAATTAAAATGCCAAGAGCAAAAGACAAGGAGAGACAAGAGAAAAGCAGTTAGTTACCTACAAGGGGGCACCCATATGACTGTCAGCTGATTTCTCAACAGAAACTTTGCAGGCCAGAAGGGAGTGGCAAGAAATATTCAAAGTGATGAATAGCAAGAACCTACAACCAAGATTACTCTACCCAGCAAAGCTATCATTCAGAATTGAAGGTCAGATAAAGAACTTCACAGACAAGAAAAAGCTAAAAGAGTTCATCACCACCCAACCGGTATTATATGAAATGCTGAAAGGTATCCTTTGAGAAGAGGAAGAAGAAAAAGGAAAGTAAAAATTATGAACAACAAATACATATCTAACAAGTGAATCTAAGAATCAAGTGAAGAAAAAAATCTGGTGAACAGAATAAATTGGTGAATAGAATAGAATCAGAGGCATAGAAAGAGAGTGGACTGACAATTTTCGGGGGTTAAGGGTGTTGGGGGTGCATGAAAAGAATGGACAATAATCGTACACCTATGGATGAGGACAGTGGCGGGGCAAGGACAGAAGGTGGGGTGGGAACTGGGAGGAGGGGAGCTATGGGGGGGAAAAAGAGGAACTGTAATAATCTGAACAATAAAGATAAATTAAAAAAAAAACAAAAAAAACCACAGGTATAATTTATAATTTTTACTCA
>PVJC01029159.1:0-22077 GCA_004026665.1 Murina feae
GTCAGCTGTGTCTACAGTGGGAGAACTTCTGTGCTGGAGACACCCTTATGGGGCAAGAGTTGTTTCAGTGGAGCTTTTATGCTCACTGCATCTGCCCCGAGTGTGTTCCTTGTGGATCTGTTTTGTTTAGGTTAGTCCCACTCTGGCCACTGGGTGAGGCTGGCTCCTGTATCTTTAAGGAGGCGTTGATTAAGCCTCTCCCTAGGCTACTCAGTCTTTTATCTGCAAAAGCCTCTGACGCAGCTTGGGAGGGGCGGGGCCTCGGGGAGTTTGCAGGGCAGGGTGGAGCAAATAGCTATGGTGCTTTTCAGCCCTGCGCTGAGAGACACCAGGTCTCTGTGTCCCACGGTTAATTGCTGCAAGCAATGCTGAGAGAAACCCGCTTTGGGTTTCCTCCCGGTGCCAGTCAGTCCCCCTTCTCTGGGTATCTGGGTCCTCAGAAACTTGCTTGGAACTGGAGTTCAGAGCCGCTGTGGACTTGTGGCTCTCTCCGTTTTGGAAAAGAACCGCATCCCCCAGCGCCAGCCCTTCCCCGAGCCCCGTGCGCGTGCTTCCGTACCTCTGTACTTTGCTTCCACTGCTGCTCTGAGTCTCAGACTCTCCTCTAGTTGTAGGATTTTCACTCAGCCAGCCGTCCTGTGGGTGCGAGTGGTGTCCGTGTGTTCTTTTCATGGTTTTTCTGAAATAGTTGTTCACAGCTAAATTTACGGTGTCTACCCTATGCCGCCATCTTGTTTCTCTCTATATATATAGATTCTTGATAAGGAATTCTTTATGTTGAAACAAGACTAGTTTTAGAGATTCTGTCTGCATTTCCAGACCTCTTCCCTTATGTTTTTCCATCCTACTCAGCAATCCATTGGTGTTCTTTTATCATTACACAATGCACCCAAAGTTTCATCTTCATAGATATTCTTGTATTCTGGCCCTTTGAAAGCTCATTGCACTGCAGAGCAGGGAGGAAATCTCATTTAGCATTTCTCTTCATTCTTTCCACACTCCCTACCCTGTTAAAATGGTGACTTTCTGAAAGTTCATATGCTTTGAATTCTGCCTCAAATTATCTTCTTAAGTTTCCTTTGTGACACATTTCCTGAGAAGTGACTCCTTTTCTAGATCAAACTTCTGCAGATGAGAAATGGAATCATGGCAAATTGCTCTTTCTGTTCAGAGAAAAATGCTCATGCACTGGGAAAACACAAACAAAATATGTAATGTTTTTCACAAATGCTTCACAAATCACCTCCTAGAGTTCTATCTCAGCTTCTTTCTGGAAAGGTGATAATCTGTGCAGGTGCCAGCATCTCTTTGAATTCATATTGCAATTGTGAATGCAAGTTGAGTTGCCACCACAGTAGATAACTGATATTCCCACTAGCTAGGCAGGGAGCTGAATAAAGAAACAAAGATTCTCACTCAAGGCTAGAAATTACTGGCAGACTCTAGAATTTTGGCTAAATACTCACCACCAAGCATTTTCTAAAGACCAAGAAATTCATCTAGGTTTCTACCGGGTCCTTGCAGGACCTTACTAGATTTGTGTTTGGAAAATGGCCATATGGTACTGACAATTATGGTTTGCAACCAAGCCTATTTAAAATAATATGAACAAAAGCTCTGTCTTCTCTATGGTACTTTGTGGTCTTGTGTGTTAATTTTGACTTTTTTTGAATAGCTGTGGTGGAAGTGGCGAAAGGTGAAGCATTAGGATGCTTTAGAGGGATTGGTCACAGGAGGCCAGTTGCCAATCCTGACACATTAGAAAAATGTAGCCAGGCTGTGCCTACCAATTTTGGTGTACAGTCTTTTCTTTGACCTAACCACAACCCTCCACCCACCTTTTGCATGCCCACAAGTACTACAGGAGGTGAAGCCAATGATCCCTTCTCTGTTTACTCACCATGTACACGGGTGCATCTGTGGTTTGGTGGAGTAGAGGTGTCTCATGTCAGACCAACACGAGTGGTCTACTTACTTCTCAGTGCTTCCCCTAGACCAGAGCTCTAAGAGCAGGACCTGGCTTATTCCTGGGTGTCTTCAAGCAGAGCCTGGAACATGATAATCTTTGAATTAGCTTCTGAGTGGTTAAGTGGTACAAGGAAGGATTTTCTTTTTCAGAACGTCAATCTCACTGCTGGTTTTGGGACTCAGAAGGTATTCCTTGAAGTCAAATGTTCTTTAAGTTCCTCATGACCATGTGAATGATCTCAACACTAGTAATATTGTCAATCTTACTAGGAACCAGTGTCCCTAGGAAGGTCTTATATCACTACAGAATAATTCTATCAGGTGTGAATTTTGCCAGATGGTTCCTTGGGTAACTCAAAGTAGGGGGGACACGTCAGAGCATGGGTGAAAAAAATGCAAGCTATATGCAAGTAGAAGTCAGCTTTCTTCTGATGCCCTCAGCCACCACTGCGCATGTTGACATCCACAACACTTTGTTTCTAGTCTTGCTTTTGCCACTAACTAGCTGCTAACCTAGGAGTCACTTAACCTTTCTAGATACCGTTGGCCTAATCAGTAAAACACATGCTCTTTAAAGGCCCTTCTAACCCTCAACTCTTGCCTTGAATTTTAAACATATGGGATTAAACAAATCAGATTTTAAGAGTTTGAGTGAAGTAAAAGAACAAAGAAATAAATTTTAAACTCATGATGATTTCATTCTTATTTTTAAGTTCTTTTTTCAGAATTTTTTTGAGCTGGTGTGATAAGTTAAGACTAGTGATATTGAAACAGAAAATGCAGAATTGTAGCTTATTTGGTCCTTATCCTGAGATGTTTTTCCATCTGTTTGTGGGTTAAAAGAAGTGACTCAGAGTGGACTGAGGAGCACTCACTGGGTGGTTTTGGTCAAGTCACTTACCTCTCTTGGATCACAGTGTTTCAACATGTAAAAAAGATGCCTGGTGAGTAAAATCTAAAAATCAAAGTAAAAGTCTTGAATGGATCAATGCATTCTCGGTGAAATCAGAATTATCTTATGGGGCCTCCCTAGTGAGTTTTCTTTGCCTCGTGCTGTGGTTAGTTAATTTTGTAAAGTAATGTAAGCCTATACATCCTATATAATAAAAGAGAAACATGCAAATTAGCTGTCCCTCAACTATGCTCAAGCCACACCCATAAGCCATGCCCACCAGCCAATGAGGAGTGAGTATGCAAATTAACCTGACAAAGATGGTGAGTAATTTGCATACACAGAGCAGAGGGGGAGAGCTGGCAGCTTGTGGGGATGTGGCTCCCTGGGGTGCTCCTTTGGGGAGACATGGTTCCCTCAGTCACCAGAGGGAGAGCAGAGCAGGAGAGCCAGAGGCTTGGGGGGATATAGCTCCCTTGGTCAGGGAAAACCTAGAGCATGGGGAGTACCAGGAATTGTGGGAATCATAGTTCTGATGGTAGCCCCAGGACCAGAAGTGGAAGCCCAGAGCACAGGGAGCATCAGGAATGCTATGGAATCATAGTTCTCCTAGACACTAGAGCAAAGTGAGCCTGGAGCAAGTTACTGTTGCAGTTGGGGATGGAGGGAAAGCAAAGGTGAGAGACATAAGTAAAATCAGAGTGTCTAGGAAAAATTAAAGGGAAGATATCCTAAAACTTCCAGGAAATCTCCACCAATGGAGCAAAGAAAAAAAAAAAGCTTCTATTATTCTGTGAGCAAAAATCAAACTGGGTTGGAGGTCTCAGACAATTCACTCATATGATTGCAAAAACAGACAGAAATTCCCGGATTGGAGAGGGCTCCCCTGAGGGCTCCCAGATTGGAGAGGGTGCAGGTTGGGCTGAGGGACCCCCCACTCCCTCCATACACACCCCTTTGTGCACCAGGCCCCTAGTGTATATATATATATATATATATATATATATATATATATATATATATATATATATATATATATATATTTCTCCCTGGATCAGCAATGCCAGCAGACCTGAGTGCAAATGGCACATTTTGTTTGCAGTCGATTTGGCCCCACCTTATGTTGAACATTAAACTTAACAAGGTGAACCAATATTCTCTTCAGGATTCCAACCTTCTCCTCTCATTTTATGCTTTCCTCTGTAACATTTTTGAAGGACTATCTTTGGATTACTTATACACACAGCTGTTTTATGAGACTGCATTGGAGCTTATGAGTCAGATTACTGTTACCAAAATGTTTGTGAAATCACTTCTTAAGTCATATATTTGCATCATGTACAACCTGTTTGACAATCAAAACATTATGCCCTTCAGCACTTGGCTGGTCATTA
Organism: Murina feae; assembly: GCA_004026665.1. Classification (NCBI taxonomy): domain Eukaryota; kingdom Metazoa; phylum Chordata; class Mammalia; order Chiroptera; family Vespertilionidae; genus Murina; species Murina feae. The sequence continues at coordinate 4,255 of PVJC01029159.1, forward strand.
TAGTTACTTTTCCAGCAGAGTGTTCCAATGTAATATAAGTGGGCAGTAGACATAAGGAGCACAGTATATTATTTTAACATAGAATTCTAAGTGCATCTCTCTCTCTGTAAGAATGAGAAGGACCTGTGATATTCTGTCATATTCTCAGTGTGATCCATTAATAGCATCGGATATTCCAGTATGGCTGAGGGGAAACCCAAGCCCATTCATGGTTGCTGTCTCATGGAGGCAGCAAGGGTGGGAGAATGGGTTGGGCCAGAGCACGGGACACAGCCACACCCACTGAAGCGGTGAGACAGGAGCTGCTGCCTGTGTCTGCATCTCCCTGTTCTCACCGTCTGAGGTAGGATCAGTACCGCTAATGCTGGCTCTTTTTGTTTTCTTGTAGCCAAACTTTAAGTTCCATCTCAGGTTGTAGCTCCTTCGGTAAAGTCTTTACTGACCCCTTCTGAGTAGACTCAACTACCTCTCCCTGAAGCTTGTTACTTGCACTTCCTGGTGGCTCAGTTGTCGTTTGTTAACTTTTCACTGCCCCATATGTCTGCCACCTCCTGGAGGACATGGACAGTGTCTTGCCTTGGATTTGGTATAGGAAAGCGGTTGTTATCTTCATTAAGATGTGAGTATCCATGTGTTAATAAAATGTAATGTGTTGTTTTTCAAAGGACCTGTAAGTCCAGGCCTAGCCAGTGACTTCCAGGGTTGACATTTTATTCAGACTTTGAGGTTTGCTTTAACAATGAGTGATCTTACTGAGTATTACCGGGCACCTACTCTTGCTAAGGTGCTGTGTGGGGGATCCAAACCCTTATGCAGTAGTACTTACCCTCTTGGAGTTACCTGATATGGAGTTTATAGCATATCAGGGGGGGTTAAGATAAATATGTAACAAAAAGTACGACATAAACATGTTCTACATGCTAATCAAATATAGTCAAAAAACACTATAGAAATGTAAGCTTACTTTTAACCCATGGTTTACAAGATATTCTTTCTATCTCTAAGCATTATAGCATCCTATATAATAAAACTCTAATATGCAAATAGATCAAAGGGCTGAACAACCGGTCGCTATGACACACACTGACCACCAGGGGGAGCTCTGCTCAGCCAGAAGCTGGGCTCATGGCTGGTGAGTGCAGCAGCAGTGGTGGGAGCCTCTCCTGCCTCCAAGGCAGCACTAAGGAGCAGTGAGCCCAGCTTCTGGCTGAGGGCCCCCCCCCCCCCCCCCGCTCCCCCACCGCCAGTATAGGAATGTCATGCACCAGGCCTCTAGTCTATAATAAAACCTATGTTCTGATTTAATAAAAAGATATAACTCAGTGTGCATGTCTAAGTGTCTGACCACACATTTTAAATGCTTTTCCAGTGGACCTATCAAAACATTGCCATGATTCATATTTTCACATGTCTCCTTTCTGGGATAAGTAGTAAGATGATAGAGGAAATCCTGATGGTCAGCATGGTGTTTAAGCTGCTTGGCAACACAGATGTGCAATTCCAATATCATGGGAGTCCAGAGGAGAGGCCTTTTAACAGTAGTGAGATGTGCCCACAGCCCATAAGATGTGGCTGTGCTTGCCACCCAACCTCCAGCTTGTTTGCATCCACACTGCTTGCAGGTAAGTCGTGGAGAAATAGATCAGCCTTTAGACATCTGTGTTTTGAAGTGTAAAGCATACATCTCAGAAGCACATTTAGAACTTGGAAAAAGTTCGCCAATGTTTTCAGCCGCCACTCTCAGCAGCCCGCCCCTGGGAGGAGTAACATAAGAGAGATCTCAAAAGTAGGAAGGCACGAGACCCCTCCTTTTCCTTGAAACAAGAGGGCTGGGAGTGTTCATTTCAGAAAAAGAGGAATGATTACAGTCTGTATTTTTGCAGAAGATAATGACCCTCTTCTAGATGATTTTACTTTAAAATGCTGAAGGAGCTGTCTTATGGGAATAAAAACCCTACCAAAAACAAAAAGTATTTTTCTGAACAGAAGAGGTTTCAAGAAAACATCTGCATTTTCTTTTGTGTCCCAGACTTTTACCCCTCAGCCCTTTACAACACTATTTAAAAAGAAGGGGGCTAGTGGGTTTCTTCCAAGGAGCCATTTGCTACAGCGGACAGTTTGCCAGACAAGAAAGCATGGTTTGTGTCTGACGGCGAGGTTGGCTCTATTTTGCGTGGGCAGAACCTCTGACAGACTCTCAGGGCTACCTACTGGGCCATCCATCCTCTTGCGTCTGACAAGTGGAGACCCTGTCCCTCTGTTGTAAGGAAATGGCAGGTTCAAATGGACATGCAGGTGTGGACTCTTGGCCCTGCTTAAAGGGAAAACCTATGTCTGTCTGTGTATAAGACGTGGCGCAAACAATGCGAGGTCCCCCTACATCGTGACTTTTGCTGCCCACCTTCTTGGCTCACACCGATGGCCAAGTATAACTGGACTCTAAGGTTGCATATATTGTGTAGTCTGGAGGAGGAGTTGCCAAAAGAAAAACTGCTGGATCAAGTGTGTGCATCCCGTGTTCACTTCTAGTCCTGTAAACAAACACAGCTGTTGAGTGAAGGATCTGTCCTCAGAAATGGTGAGGGGAAGAAACAGCTGTGCCCTGCCAGAGGGACCACAGCAGGGGAGAGAAGTTATGGGACAGGGCTGTGGAGGAGCAGTGCTGGGACCTGGTATTTGCTGTGTATCCCAGGATCAGCTGGTGTGAGGAGAGGCAATTCTGCATTTTCAGCTGAGGCGGTTAAAGTATTTAGAATGATTAGTGTGGGAAGTCTGTGGGGCGAGGGGGGTGGGGGGGAGATGGTGTGAAATACCATCTGCTTTCCTCAGATCAAACTTGTTTAATATAGAATAAGGTGACCAGATGTCCTGCTTTTGGAGGGACAGTCCCCATTTTTAACAGTTTGTCCCGTGTTAAAAAAGTCCCGATTACTCTTTGTAATATTTTAAGTAATAATTAAAAAAAGAAAAAAAAAAAAGAACCCCCTTCCCCCCCCCTCCACCCCCCGTCAATGGTGTACTGCTTTAAATCTGGTCACTTTAATATAGAAGCACTTACCTGTCCTTTTCTGGAAGTGATGGAAGGGACTTTTACCTATCTCCACTTATTCTTATTTTAAAATAATCTGCAACTTTGAGAAAAAGATGTTAGAAATTCATAGGCCCAGCAGCCTGTATTTATAGCTCTTCCCACTAAGAATAAGTCTTAGACCACAATCCTGTTTCTTTTCTCTTTCCTGCCAAAACATAGGTTTACGGTATGAGATCTGTGATGTATAGAGTGTCTGTTATGATGGGACAGCCCTTTGCAAGACAGTTGTCTATTCTGAGGCATGAAGTGGAGGTCAGATTTCTGCCTCACCGGCTAGATGCCCCCACAGTCCTTACTGCTGGAACTGCAGTATCCAGGGCAGTAGCCACAGAAATAGGGAAGCGCAGGGGACCATGAAAGTGAGGCCAACAAGAGGTTTAATTTGTGCATGGAGATCTTACCACCCGGGCAGTTGACAGTTTGGAGGGTTCTAATCATGCCTTCATTTATTTAATAGACATTTGTTAAATACTTACTGTGTGCAGGAATTCATTGACCTCAAGAACAAGTCTTCTCTCAGTAGTAGGAGACTTGTGATAAAAAGTTTGAATTTTGTCCCCTTTCCCTACTTGCAGTAATGTTTTCAGTGAGTTACTGTCTTTGCTCTTGCTTTTAAAGAGATATCACAAAGCCATTGCACAACAAATCAAACTCTGGAATCTCACTTGTATGGGTAATGTAAATACAGATACTGTGACCATTTTTTTTTAAAAAAAGAGATATCACAGATTGAACTTTAAAAATGTTTGCCTTGAATAACTGGAGTCACTCCAGAATGCCAATTCGGTCTCATTCCCTAACAGCTCCCCGGAATTAAGACTGATCACTTGGTGTTTCGGGGCTGGTTTTGTGGAGACAGATGTTGCATACACACTGCAGAGGCCAACTGGACACTTGAAAGGGAAGTGCTGTGAGCTCCATCTTCCTGAAGGTTTAGTCAACCACAGGCACATACAATGCCATTTCACTCTCATTGGGATGCAGCTCATGCTCTTTCATTATTAAACTGTGTTCTAACAAATGGTGGCATAGAAAACATTCCTGGAATGGACCAGTGAACCTTGGCTGTCTCAGTGATTGGTTTATACATTTCCCTCCTGATTGGTTAAGTTAGTTGGTTGGCACAAGGATGCCTGGGGTTGTGGGTTTATTTCTCAAAAAGGCTCACCTAGTTTCCTAGAGGGGAACCCCAATTCATTCAATGGTATCCATTGCTTTACCTGCTTCTCAGGATTGTAGGAAGGACAGGTTCAGAGAAAAAGAATTCTTCCCCCACACAAGCAACTTGGTTGGTCAGTCCTTGCTTGGTTCAGTTAGGTTAACTTTGTTCTGTGATCCCACATTCCCTTAACAAGAATATGATGTGTAAGTGCATCCAAACATGCGGTACCAAGCACATCCTCAACTTGTCCTAATCAGTACCTCCCAAGGTACCAGATTCCTGTTCTTCTATCAGCTCACAGACCTGACTCCCTTTCAGCACCTGCTGGTAGCTGCCAAGTGTGTTTCCTGTTGCTGTGGTAACAAATTACCACAAGATTGGTGGCTTAGAGCAACACAAGCTTATTTTCTTACAGTTCTGTAGGTAGGTCTGGCATAGGTCTCACTGGGATAGCTTCAAGGTGTTAAGCAGGCTGTGTTTCTTCAGGAAACCCCTGGGGGAAAATACATTTTCCTGCCTTTCCCAGCTTCTAGGGGCTGCCTGCATTCCTTGGCTTGTGGCCCTTCCTCCATGTTCACATCCAGCAGCAGAGCATCTTCAAATCTCTAACTCTCACCCCTCTTTATTACATTTTCCTCTCTGACTCTCCAGCCTCCCTCTTTCCCTTATAACAGTCCTTGTGGTTACATTGGGCCCCATTAGATAATTTTTTTCTATGAGTATGCCTTGTAAAATCACACCCACAAAACCAGGACGAGCTCCCCCTTTCAAAATCCTTAACTAATTGCACCCACAGAATTAGTTTGGACACAAGGTAACATATTTTCCAGTTGCAGGGATTAGGACGTGGGCCACTCTTCTGCCTCCCAAGGACTTCACAACTTTTAAGTGGGAGAGTCTTTTCTGCATTTAGTGTGCACTTCCAGCTGGTTTTTTTATGCAGAAGGAAGGAAGATCCTGTGGAGAATTTTGAGGATCGTATTTCATCTGCAGATTTTCTGAGTGGCTTTGCAATCTATCTGTAATGAGGAGCTCAATAAAATGGGCTGTTAGAAGTCATTACTTAGAAGGTATGTAACAGTAGACTGTTTCCTTGTGTCTAAATGTAGATTTGCTGCCTTTAGAATAATGCACACAATTAAATAAACTCAATTCATATTTTGAAGGCATATCTTCTTACAGGAAACTTTTCAGCGTTCTATGTATGGAGATATTTTAGGAACCATCCCTATTCTATTGGTAAACTTACAGCCCCATTTGAAGACTATTTTGTTTAAAAAGTCAATCAAGAGAAAAAAAAAAGGCAATTAGAAATACCCCAGTAAGGAACAAACCAAAAGGTTATGGAAATAGCATAATATTTTGAAGGTGTTTTTTATGTTTATTGTGCTTATTATAGAAGGTAGTAAACTTCCAATGAAGTCATTTTTCTCTATCTGGGACGTCATAAAGCAAGGTTCTGGGGTGGTTTCTTTGGGTACAGAGCAGCTATTCCCAAACTGCCTGATCACCAGGGTGCCAGGTCGCTGTGCAAAGTGTGGAGTTCTTAGTCCCACCCTGGAGATTTGGTTCAGGTGGTGGGGAAAGGGAGGGGGGCAGCGGAGGGGCGGGACTCAGGAAACTCAGTTCTCACTGTCTTCTCCCAGATACAAAACTCCAGTGAGAGTGTAACACTGCTAGTATACTCAGGCCAGAGACCATTCTTAGTTAGGTACTGGCTGGCAAGTCGGCTGCACTTGACAATCATAGTTACTTTCGTTTCGTGATCTCATAATGCCAATATCCCTGCTATAGCTGAGTCTGGTGCCACGGCTTAATTTGTATCTGCAACCTGGTTTTGTTTTTATTTATTTTTTGTCTATTAGAATGCCTTGTAATCTTTTGTTGTTGAAAGATAGACATGGTCTACTGTATAAGGAACATTAGCAACTGAGCCCTTGGTATTGTGGTGCTGAGGTTGTGAGGGAGGGAAGCATTCAGATTCCTGGTGAGCCCGTGGCCCTGGGCTGTGGCCCCCACCAGTGCTTCCCAGTTCCCCCCACTTAGAAGGGACAGGATGGCTAGAGGGACTTGAGTCGGGTATCTCCTTCCCCCAGGTTCTGTAGACTCCAGTGAAGCAGTTTCTCGTGAGTGCAGACCTGTTAAGAAAAGTGCTCAGGTATGTTTCAAAGTGGCTAGTGCCCCTTCTGTCTAAGGCGCATGGTGGGATTTTTCTCTGATCGTCATTGTGAGAACCTGAAAAAGGTAAAACTCACAAAGGTAGGGGGTCCCCCTGGAGATTTTATTTCTCAGACTGGTCCACACTGAGCCTCCAGAAAGTTTTCATAGAGGTTTTTGCTTTTGGGTTTCTGCTTTGCTAAACTGTGATTCTTCGTATCTGCCTAGCTACCTTTCCGGTTTGTGGGGTGGCGGTGTGCCCTGTGACCTCAGTTCTCTGAAACATCCAAGGAGAGTTGCCGATTTTCAGTTGGCTTAGTTGTGACTTGTTGTGAGGACGGACTGATGACTCTAAGATCCTTATATGCCAAAGCCAAACCAGAAGTGACAAGTCCTTGTTTCACTTGCATTTGGTGCCCTACCTCAGTTAAGGCTGGGTCCCCTGCATTCCTCCAGACACCGCCTTTGCTGTGGGTTCTGCTCTCTTCCCACTTCATCTTGGCCACCTGCATCTGAACCTGGTTTCCAGCTCATGAGAGGAGGCCTCACCTCCACCTCCTTGAGAAGTGTGTTCAGCATTCCCATTTTCCCTCTATTCTTGCTGATGGTTGTAGCTCCTCTGAGAAGTAGTCACCTAGTCCTGGCTGGTTTGGTTCAGTGGATAGAGCATCGGCTTGCAGACTGAAGGCTTCCAGGTTTGATTCTGGTCAAGGGCACGTACCTCAGTTGCAGGCTCCTCCCTGGCATGGGGGCTTGTGGGAGAGGCAACCAATCGATGTGTTTCTCTCACATTGATATTTCTCTCTGTCTTTCCCTCCTTCTTCCATTTCCTCTAAAAAGCAATGAAAGAATATCCTCGTGTGAGGATTAAAGAAAAAAAGTAGTCACCCACCCACTCTGGCGTGCATCACCTTGTCACACCTCTGCATCCTGCTCCGTTGCCTGGGGGTCTCCTCTTTCTTATTTCAGCCCTCTGGTTGAATGGCCTACGTTTTCCTGCCTCATCATCTTCTCTCTCTGTTGAACTCTGTAACACTTTTCTGGTGCCTGTCTTGTGCTCATCACTGCTCCTTATGATCTGTCATGTACTATGGTGACTTGTGTCCTTTTCTTGCACATTGTAAACCGTCAACACAGGAAAGGGGCCTTATTCATTGCTGCTACTCCACAGTGCCTGCACATCAGGTGATCAGTAAAGAGGATGAAAGCATTTGTGTACTGACTAGATAAGACAGTTTGCAAGGGGACACACTTCCCCCAAACCCAAGCTTATTTAGTAAGTACACAATGCGTTAGTACAGTAATGCAGGTAGGAAAAACAGAACGAAGGCAAACAAGTACTCAAATGTTCCAGGTCATTTCTGAATTAGAAAAGAGACTGTTTGCCAGGGAGGGGACTAAGCTAGCTGTTGGAAACAACGAAGGGAACTCTGCTGACCAACTCTTCCTGTCCCAGACTTGGCAAAATGATGTACAACATGAGGACTACTTAAGCAAGGGTTTCCAAACTTTGGTCTGCATTCAAATCCCCTGGAGAGCGTGTATGAACATGATGCCCAAGTTATAGCAGCCCTAATTCAGTCCTGGTGTCTGGGGGCCGAGTTGGTCATAGGGTCTTGTAGAGACACCCCTGCTGATTCCAGATCGCAGGATTTTGGGAGTCATGGGCTCATGCAGATGCGTTGAGTTGGGTTCAAGGTCAGTGGAGGTGCATGTGACCTTCACAGCTCGATTAACATGACCTCTGCACGGTGATTGTTTGTTTTTGCATTTTCTGGCCTTTGAATTTAAAACTTGAAAGATTTTATCTGGTAGGGTCACAAAGAAATCAAGTATGGGAAAATACTTAAGGTAGTTGCCACAGAGTTTTGGAATGTTAGGGGAAAACGTATTTGGAAAAATATTATTATTATTTGTAAAATTTAATTTAATTTATATTATAATTATTTTTTAACTCAAGAAAAAAATTGTAAAGAGGTCAAGTTAGGATTTTTGAAGTAGACCATCAAACCATCTGCAAATAAAGATAAATTTGTACTTTACTTACAATATTCCTGTCTTTTTTTCATTTTTCTTCTCATTTCACTGGAGCCTATGGAACCTGGGGAAAGAAGATACTCGACTCAAGTCCCTCTGGTGGTCATTGATTTCTGAGAGGTCCTAAAAATAGTATTTTATTTTAGGTTTTATATACTATTTCTACTTATGCTAGTTACAATTGTGAGTTTCATAAATTTATTTATCAATATAAATACACTATTTCATTTATTCCTAAACATTTTTTTCTAGCTTCAAGAACAGTTCAGGTGCCCAGTATATGAGTTTATACTCATACATAATGTTTATGACTATTTTTAAGTTAAATTCATTGGGGTAACATTGGTTAATAAAATTATATAGGTTTCAGGTATACAGTTCTACAATACATCATCTGTATATTGTGTTTTGTGTTTACCACCCCATGTCAAGTCTCCTTCCATTACCATTTGTCCCCCCTTTACCTTCTTCCATCTCTCCCCCCCCCCCCCCCCGGCAATCAATAGTATTTTATTCTAAAATATTTAATAATAGGAACAATGGGCATCCGTCAGAGTAGTGACTTTGTAAACCAATTTTCTAATGTTGAATCATTCTTGCATCCTAGAATAAACCCTTATTATGTACTACTATTATTATTATTTTGTTGTTGTTAATCCTCACTGAGGATATTTTTCCCATTGATTTTTAGAGAGAGTGGGAGCGAGGGAGGAAGGGGAGAGAGACGGAGAGAGAAACATTGATGTGAAAGAGACACATTGATTGGTTGCATCCTACACACTCCCAGACTGCAGTGGAGGATCGAACCTGCAACCCAGGTATGTGCCCTCGATGGGGAATCAAACCCGAGACCCGACGCTTCATTGTACAAACTGACTCTCTAACCACTGAGCAATTCTATCCAGGGCTACAGTTATTTTAATAGACTATTTTAGGATCTTCAGATATGATCAAATGAGATTGCTATACATTTCCTTTCATTTTATTTTTTCTGTCCTTATCCACATATAAGTGGGTATGTAGCCACTTATAGTGAGAACTTAAAGAATGAACTTGGGAAGTTTTATGCCTTTTTTTTTTTAAAGCATGGAACAGTTTAAATAATACAGCATAAAACATTAAAAAAAAAAATAAACCACATCCTGTTTTTAAGCGGTTGAACATACTTTCAAGTGAAATGACATCTAAGTGCTTACTCAGTGATGTGTATGTGGCTTATATCATTGTTAAATACTAGTCCTGGTGATTTGGTTTGAATAATAGTGAAAAAAGATCCCTTAAGGAATGACAGAAACCACAGGTAACAATTGGTTCTCCTCTCTCTGGGCTGCTGGCCTACTGAAGAAATATCAAGTATCTACAGAACGGGGGTATTTTTTTTTTCATGTTTTGTTTGTTGGCTGAGGTCTGGACATAGGTTGGGACTGGAACAAAACTCCAAAGGAGAGATTATGGAATCATGGATACCAATATGTATACTTAGTGTCATTATTCTCAACTTAACCATCTCTGTTGATTTGACGATATTGCCCGCCCTTTTCCTAAAGGTGACAGTGTTTTCTGAATCTCCTTGATGATATACACCACCTGGGATGCTTACAAATATGCCGATTCCTGGGCCCCATCACAGACTTACTCAGGAATCCTAGGGAAGGGGCCTGGGGAATCTATATAACCAACAAAGATCCAGGTGATCTCTATTACTAGGAAAGTTTGGGAACAACCTATGTGGAAATAGATTAAAATCCATTATAGCCATGGTTCTCAGCCTGGACTGCACAGTACGACCAACTGAAAAGCTTAACATCCTGATGCCTGGGGTTCGCCTACCAAGGGATTTTGTCTCTGGGGATGAGGCCCGAGCACCATTGTTTCTTAAATGTTCATCAGTATCCCTGGTGGCCATTGACCTTCAGCATTCTGGAGACTGAGTGTAATTCTATGAGACTGTTGTTGATTCCTTGTCTTGTTGGAAAATCAAGACTGAGTATAACTTAGACTCTGTGTCTTTGCATAACAGGAGTGAGAATGAGGCCCTTTTCCTCTTGTGATTCCCCCACTTTCTCTTTAGTACAAACCATACTGATCAAACACCTTGAACCTCTGCAGAAAAACCTAAGTATCTGATGCCTAGTAATTGTTCAATTACTGTTCATTCGTATTGGTGTAATACAGACGTCAGCCGGACTCTTCCAGCTCCGTAAGCTCTCGATCTGATTGCATTGAGCCCCACTGTGTCCTCTGGCGTTCTGCTGCCCTGGTGTTTATGTGGTTCTGCTGGCCACAGCTTCTGGGCGTCTCCTTCTGTGCTAGAGTTTTTGTGCTACACTGAGTTGAATCATCCCCCCCTCATAATAATGCCATACATATACAGAACTTAGATGTTCTCCCTGTTTTTTTGGGTTTTTTTGGATGAGGAAGCTGAGGCAAAGAGATTATATAACTTTCTCTGGATGAAGCAGTAAATTAGGTGATAGAGGCAGATAATGAGCCCAGGCATTCTAGCCCCAGGGTCTGTTTTTTGTTTTAAAGATTTTTTGTTGATTTTTAGAGAAATTGGAAGTGAGCAGGAGAGAGAGAAACATCAATGTGACAGCAAAAAAACATTGATCGGCTGCCTACTGGGGGTTGAGCCCACAACTGGGCATGTGCCCTGACTGGTTATCAAACCAGTGACCTTTGTGGGCATGAGAAGATGAACAACCAACTGAGCCACACCAGCCAGGGCCAGAGTCTGTTCTGATGCTTTTTATAGTTGTGCAATCTTGCCTCTTAGGGGTAGATTTTACTGAAGATTTTGGATGGGAGATTGAGGATGTCACAAGGAAGGGTAGCTTAGCTGACTGCACAGTCAAAGCCTGAAACTGCACATCAGTCACTCCTTTTACTGGAAGTCACTTGGTCTGCATCCCTGGCAGAACCAGATCTAGAATGCAAGAGTGAATTAGACTTCTAAAATCACGGTTCTGCACCCAATTCCCAAGGCTAAGGATGCCCTAACTCTGGACAGTGCTTGAGTAAACCTGTCTGTCATTATTTGTGGACCATCCTTTTCTGAGGTTCAATGAACAACAGGTGACAGCACCCCCAATGCCTGTCGCTGACCAGTACATTCTTACATCTTTTCTTTAGATATTTTAGAGAACATTTTGATCTGATTATGCTCATGCCTTATAAGCTTGGGAGTCAGTCTTTCTCTTTATGGTGGTTTAGTTGGATTCACTACTGGTTTATTTTAAAATATCATTTTTCAAGGACATTTTTCTCTTATTTTCAGATTCTTGGAGAGGATGCCTCACTATAGCCCTTATATGCTGTTTACAGTCAGGAAAATGACAGGAGGAAGATACTTAGATAAACCAAGATTCTGTTTTCACCTGATGCCTGATACCGTTGCCGTAGTTTCCATTTGGCACGTGCTCTCATGGTGCACAGGAAACCCAGGGTAACCTCCTTGGCCCTTCATCTCCATGTGCACACATGTATGCAGCCCAGTAGACTAAGTTTTACTGTTGTTTATGGCATTTTTGGCAAAGCCAGATGAGTTCCTATATTCCAATGGGAGTTAGGGAAGGAACAGGAGAACAGAACATCTGCTATTAATCGTGTTCATTCATCGCAATGCATTTTCCTAGTGAATGTGGTCAGGCAGAATGTGGTTACTCGAGGGAGTAACAGAAAAGCAGAGATCACTGTGGAAGGTATCCTACAGATAAAATCAGGAACAGGGAAAGGACGGGTAAGCCAAATTTTGCCACAGGCCTATACCCTGCATAAACATAGGCTCCTAATGAATATGTAAACTATTCAAATGACTTTAGAATGTGTATCAGAGTTCTATTTTCATTAATATGAATATGCAGTTATAGACTTTCAAAAGAACATCACCCTAAAGCCATAGAGTCTAAAAAGAATAAGGATAAAGAGAATGTGAACAATGGGAAAATTTAAGCATAGGATTAAAAAATTTAAATATTAGATAATGCTAAAATGAGCCTCCTAGTGTCATTAATCTATGCACAGGTGACTTTTTCTGAGGCAGCTGAGTGAGCCATTTGGAATTTCTCTGTATTTATTATCGTACTTTTGATCTTCATATTTGGGGTAGAGTTAATGGGACAGATTCCTCTTGAGCTGCTTGGAATTTTTGGGTAATACCATATTTACTAGTTGGAATATATGAAAGGGCAGGAGCCTCGAATTCTTTGACCATCACCTCTGTTATTTCCAGAGGGGCCTATGTCATTGCAGCCTTGCTGGCCCAGGAGAGGGCAGGCTCTGAGCCAAGTTTGGGGAGTGGATGGCCTGGATTTCACCAAAGGGTCTTACTAGAATATGGTTCCCTGAAGAAATTGTTTTTAATGAGGAGATACACATGGTACACAGTGCGCCAGGCTTTGGGTGGCTCCTCCAGGTCTGTGGCAGAGATGGTGCTCAGCTTGCTAGCTTCCATTCTGACTCTCCTTTCCACCCAAGAAATCATAGCAAAATGCAAGTAGGCGAGAGACTCAGATAGATCTGAATTCATCTCATTTAAAAAAATGTGACTCTTCTGCAGACCCCCGTATTTTATTATGTCTCACTCTGACTCAATGTGGTTGAAAACAAGCACGCTCAGAAGAGGCCCCAGGAAGAGGCTGCAGATCAGGATGTTTCTCAGCAGCAGGCAGGCAACGACCATCCAGGGAGTGGGCAGCCAATGTCAGGTGCGCACTGGTCATCCCCAAGCACATGGCGGAAGAAAGGTGGGAAAAAGCAGTAGACAGTGAACAAAAACCCATCAAAGAATGAGGACGATTTGAGCGCTCACTATGGACCTACCTAGTCTCATTTCATCCGTTTCCACCTTTGGGTGGTACGAGACTCATCATTTTACATGTTAGCAAACTCAGGCACAGAGAGTTGTAGTACCTCATTTAGGTTCAGCTGGCCGTGACAGAGCCAGGATGTGAGCCCATTTCTTTCGTCCCTTCCATCATATCAGAGCTGCCTGTTCACTTGGCGGCCAGTAGCAGGAATCCAACTGAAGTAAATGGGGCCAGGAAAGCACAGTAGTTGCAGGAGTTCTAGAGGGAGGGAGTAGAGCAGGAATCCCGTCTTAAAAATGGCAGAGACGTCTCAGTATCTCAGAGGCAGTCAGGCATGGACAGGGCCTGCATGAGGATAGGCGCTCGCACTGGTCTTCAGGCCCCACCTAGGCAGAAAGTGGCTTAGGCTGGGTGATGGGAGTGCCAGGATTTGGTCCTAGCAAGGTTGCCATGTGTCTGATGTTTTTTGTTTGTTGCGATGCTGTACATTATAGTCCCAAAACTTATGTCTTAGAACTGGAAGTTTGTACTGTTTGACCCCCTTCACCCATTTGCCATGCCCCCACACATCTGCACACTTCTGGCAACCACCAGTCTGTTCTCTGTATCTATGAGGTTTTCTTAAGTTTTTGATTGTTTGTTTTTAGATTCTACATATGAGTGAGATCATGCAGTATTTGTCTTTCTCTCTCTGACTTATTTCACTTAGCATAATACCCTCACGGTCCATCAATGTCACAAATGGCAGGCTTTCTTTTTATGGCTGAATAAGATTCATCTCTCTCTCTCTGTCTCTCTCTCTCTCTTTACATACTCTACATTTTCTATATCCGTTTTCCCATTGATGGATACTTCGTTTGTTTCCACGTCTTGGCTATTATAAATAATGTTGCAATGGACATGATTTGCAAACATCTTTTCAAGATAGTGTTTTCATTTCCTTAAGATGTGTATTCAGAAGTGAAATTGCTGGGTCATGTGATAGTTCTGTTGTTAATTTTGAGGAACATCCATACTGTTTTCCATAGTGGCTGCACCAATTTACATTCTCACCAGCAGTGCACAAGAATTCCCTTTTCTCCACATCTTCACTAAAACTTAATTTCTATCTTTTAAAAATTAATAGTCGTTCTGCCCAGTTGGCATAGCTCAATGGTTGAGCATCGACCTATGAACGAGGAGGTCATTGGTTTGATTCCTGATCAGGGCACATGCCCGGACTGTGGACTCAATTCCCAGTGTGGGGCATGTAGGAGGTAGCCAATTAACGATTCTCTCACATCATTGATGTTCCTATCTCTCTCACCCTCTCCCTTTCTCTGAAATCAATAAATTTATATATTTTTTAAAAATAAAATAATAGTCATTCTAAAAGATGTGGTGATCTCTCACTGTGGTGTTGAGTTGCATTTCCTTGATGCTTAGTGATGTCGAACAATTTTCATGTACCTGTTGGCCACCAAGGTGTATTCTTTCTTCGGAGCCTTTTCTTGTGGGTTTGGCTAACTTGAAGGAGGGTTTGGACTTGAGCTGGATCCTCTAAAAGGGGATGATTCAGAGTGAGGAGGAACCCCCAGCTCCGTGTGGTGAGGCCCTTGCTCTGTGGAAGGAGGGCTTGCTCTGGTGGTGGGTACAGGCAGGGTGTACAGCACGTTGGCATGGCCAGCATCTGCTGCGCCCTCCTTCTGGTGTGCCTTGCTGGGCTGTAGGAGCAGGGAGGCTAAAAGTACCATTTCCTAGACACAGTGCCCGCCATCCTGTTCAAGGTGGGATTGCATCCCCCCAGTTAAATATATGTGGAGAAACCCAAGTTGGAACCGACTTGAGAGGGTGGGAGGAAGGTGCTTGCTGGCTGGTGCTGACATTGCAAGCCCAGTGTGCCCTCCCTCAGAGCGAGCACACAGAAGCAGGTCCCTGTTGCCCGGGTGGCGGCTGAGAGGGTCTGTGTTCCCCCAGGCCAGCTCGGGCAGTGGCTTTCTGACTGACAGCTCTTTAGGGAGGCTTGGTCTCATTCTTGGAGGCCCAGCCCAGAGCACCTAATTGCCTGAATTAAGATCTTTCTGCTTCAAGTTGCCCAGTTGGTTTTTGTTATTGACAACTGCACCCTGACTACTGGGCTGAGTCACTGAGGACCCAAGTACTCCCCCACTGGGATGCAAAGGAGCCAGGCTCTGCCCTCCTGGGGCTGTTCCCACCTTCCTTCCTCTTCTTCTCCCTTCTTTTCTCCCTGCCTTCCCTCGTTCCTTTTTAAACTTTTACGTTTTAACTTCTTACTTGGAAATAAATTTAGACTTGTTGAAAAGCTATGAAGTCATGTCTGTAAATGGTTTGAGCGAATTGGATGAAACAATTTACAACAATATACAGGTTTGCAACCGCAAAACCTGAAACCTGTATCTCCCTTTCCATATTTCCCACACAAAGAAAAGCATTTCCAAGGTATTGGGGCAAGAACTAAACTCCACTTAAGGCACCCTAGGCTGGGGTCTTGCTTAGTTGATGCCTGTGCTGCGTGCTGAGCATGTGGGAGGAGCAGGGAGTGGTCCTGGGATGGAGCCTGCTACCTTGCCTCCCCCGGATGCCATCAGTGAAGCTGTTTTTTAGTAACAACAGAGTTTTGTCACAGTTTTCTGTGCAGACAGGGGTGACGGGGTGCTGGTGTTACCGCTCAGCATTAGTGCCCGATGGCCTGGTGCAGATGAGTGGCTGCAGCAGGATGTGAAACACCAGGACCTTCTGCGTGTGGCCCAGTGGGTAGCACGTGGGTTCTGCTGTTGTTCTGCTCTGGATCCTCCGACAACGTGAAAGAATGTAAGTAGATGTTTCCAAGAATTCCTTAAAAGGATTTCTAAACATTTGTGTTAAAAGCTTCAGTGACAGGTCTCAGGCTCGAGCAAGGCCCAGGCACAGTGGTGTCATAGGAAACACGCTGGACTCGAGACCAGAAGAGCTGGGTTTAAACCCTCGCTCTAAAATCTTCAACTCCAGTTCAGTTATTTAAGAACTCTTGGCCTTGTTTTCTTATCTGAGGAATGAAGGGGTTAAATAGATCGTTCTGGAGTCCTTCCTGGCGTTAAATGTCTCAATCTGTGATTTATCAACTGTGGCTGCCGCCGCCCCCCCCCCCCCCCCCATAGCGTTGGTTGCCGGATTTACCTGTGGGCAGTCGAGGAGAAGATCCGTGGCACACACTAGGTGGAATATGCCTGTGCCTGGGAGTCCAGATTGGAAGCCTGATGACTCCCCTAACCTGCTCTGATGATAAGAAGAGTTCTCAGTTGTTTGAATTTGACCTGTGTCTTACAGGTGTTGCAGTTGGCCCAGTCCACTGTTGCCCTCACAGGACCCTGTACAGTGTGCCCTTCGTGCATTCCCTGCATCCTAGGAGGCTATTTATTCCTTGTTATTGTCATGAACCAAGAGTTTGAGATCCATGGAAGGAAGTGCTGTATAACGGGTTCTCACTATAATTGCCAGAAGGCTGTCAGAATCGAGTTCATGCTGTGGAAAGTACCGCAACTTGAAGTACTGCTCTGTACGTTTATTCATCCATTTACCCATTTTACAGGTACTTATGGGTGTTTCTTATGCACTAGGTACTATGCTAGGGGATGAAGAATGGACAAAGCTTTTCATCCTCTAGGCCAGAGGACAAGGTAGAGAATAAATGTCAGTTCTGACCAGTGAGCACATTCTAGTGGGTGTGGGTCAAGAATAAATTACCCTGGATTTCCCTGGTGAGTTTAGATTAAACTGAAAACCAAGGGCAACTGGAGGGCATTGGAGTGAGAGAAGTAGTTCCACCCATCACTGCCTTGGTGGCAGAGAGAGAGGTGCCAGGGGTAATTATAAGATGGGAAGTTCATAACACTTTCTCAGTAGGAGTTGAGCCACCTCCCTCCCTCTGCAGGGCCTGCTGGCTGACTACTTAGTAATCTAGTGCCTGCATCACGAGGGTGCTGGGGTGAAGGGGAGATAGATGCCAGTGCATGCGACCTGAACAGTTATTCTACTTTGCCATTTTCCAGCTGTGTGCTGAACCACTGTGGTAGCATTAATAAATGCACTTTCTTAAAAAAGGATTCCAAGCAGTTTAAAAGATTTATCTACTGCAAGACTTAAAATATTTTTACATTAAGCAGCATTGTGAAATTCTAAAAAAATGTATTTTTTTTTAAATCGTGGAGTTTCCTTCCACCCCAGTAAGACTATATAAACTGGAAGAAGGAAGGAGGGAAATGTTTCTAATAAGTCAATGCCAATTACTTTTAGAATTTGGGTGGGGAAGAGGGGTAGTGAAAAGCATTGGATATGTTTTAATTTATATTATAACTAGGGGCCCGGTGCACAAAAATTTGTGCACTCGGGATGGAGGGAGTCCCTCAGCCCGGCCTGTGCCCTCTCACAGTCTGGGACCCCTCAGTGGATGTCCTATGATGGCCCCAGTCTGCCAGGCGCCTTTTGTGTGTGTATGTGTGTGTGTGTGTGTGTGTGTGTGTCGCCACTGGGGACCTGCCCCCAGCCGCATCTGAGGCTCGGAGCAGTCCTCCTGTGTGTGTCTACCTGCC
>PVJC01029160.1:0-22082 GCA_004026665.1 Murina feae
TTTAGATAAACATACTGTATTGATCATAATGTTTTTTATGAAATGTGATATTTAATGCATATAGTTTTTATTATAGTTTTATGAAGATATTACATGTCATAAAATTCAGCCAGTTAAAGTGTATAATTCAACAGTGTGTAATATAGTCACAGATTGGCTCAAGGTGGTCTTCAAACACAGATTGGCTCAAGGTGGTCTTCAAACACTCAGCCTTTGCAGACCTACCATTGGGCAAGTTTGGAGTATCCCTATTTGTGTCCACAAATCCGAAAAGGGATAAATAAAATGTGGCTGATAGAAGAGGGTGTTCTCTGGAGTTTGCAGGTGGCCCATCTGATCAGGAATTTGGCTGATTCTGTCAGCTGTTCAGCATATGTAGCAGGATATTGAAATATTTCCCCCCCAGCTTCAAGCCTACAGGCTAGGTGAGGACCATCATTTTTATTTCTAAAAAGATAAAATTTTGATTATCAGTATTTCTCAACGCCAACTATAATAATTGCATCTGATCTGTTCAATTCGGGATAATATCTCTCCTAGTTCTTTGTTTTGATGTTTTTCTTAAAAGCAAAACAAGGCAGGATTTAAAAATTCCTAGGGTGTTTCTTTGACCACATCTGAAAACATCCTAGTCTGGTTTCTAAGTTCCTAATGGTTTGAATCAAGGTTTCATTCTTCCCAAATTGTCATGATTTTGTTGAAGAGGTTCATAATTTCTTTCACATTTATTTGAAATTGAGGGGTCAATTAAAGGCCACACTAACCAACCCTTAAATCGACTCTATTTCTCAGATAAGTTTCAAAAGAAATTTAAGGGGCTCCAATGGTTTAAAAACCCCACAATTCTTTTAAAGGCCCACTTTAATTTAGGCCAAAACCCTTGCAATATGAAAAGTGCTACAAAGAAGGGAGTTGGGACAGTAAAGTGTTCGTGTTTGTCATCAAAGGTGAAGAGAGAGTACCCTGACTGGTTTGGCTCAGTGGATAGAGCGTCGGCCTGTGGACTCAAGGGTCCCAGGTTCGATTCCAGTCAAGAGCATGTACTTGGGTTGTGGGCACATCCCCAGTGGGGGGTGTGCAGGAGGCAGCTGATCGATGTTTCTAACTCTCTATCCCTCTCCTTTCCTCTCTGTAAAAAATCAATAAAAATTTATTAAAAATAAAAGGTGAAGAAAGCAAAAGCAAAGAGGTGGAAAGCAATGGAGAAAATAAATTTGTGGGAGGGTATATTTGCATAAACTTCAGGCTCCATCAAATCTAGATACAGCCTTAAGGCTGAGTTTTAACATGTATTTTCAAATGTCATCCTCATAGTAATTATATAATAGCCACTATTATTTTACAGATAAGAAATATGATGCAAAAAGGTTGTAAGTAACTTGCCCCTGGTCACCCAGCTGTGACTTGTTGGAACCAGGATTCAAGCACAAGCATCAAAGCCCAAGCTTTGTGCCACCCGTAGGGGGTCTCTAGTCTGTGGGTTGCATGCATGTGGGCAGGGAAATCAAATCATAGAGGAAGAAGCAGGGGTGGCAATGTTAGCATATTTCTCTAGGCTCCTCTGTACGCTTTTCTTTGCACCCACCCTAATTTCTCTATCCCAGAGAAGATGGGCTAGATATTTGGGGCGGGGGAGGCGGGAGTTACATTAAAATGTTAATTTCATACAATAGGAAGCACAGAGTTGAGTTTTAGAATAAGGAAGCAATGAGATGTAGTGGCTCAGACTTTGCCAAGGGATGACTAGAGGTAGCAGCAAGCAGTTGCATCCAGGGATGGACAGACGGCTGTCAAAGGCAGTGGAACAGCTTCAAAGCTCACTGCTGCCTCAGCTTCCTGAGGCTCCCATGGTGCCAAGGAACTGGAAGATGTGGAGGATAAACAGGCCGGGTTGGAAAAGGCGGGGATTTAAACACGCAACTCCAGATGAGCCTTCGGGGCCAGCGAAGCCCAGAGGCTTGTGGGCGCATTCCCAGCTGTTTCCTGTGTGGTGGTTTTATCCCCGACTATTATGCCAGCTGGCGGTTGTTTTATTTCCTTGTTGACTTTTTTTGCTGCCACCTGGGGAGTCTTAGTAACTGTAAACAAAGATTTAGAACACTAATAAAGTGTCAGGCGCCAGTGTGGTTCACTCTGTGCAGGTACTAAAGTCAAGTAACCTGTGAATGAGGAGCTGGCATGATGGTGGGGGGCAGGAAGAGGCCAGGAGCAGGGAGGTGGGGTGAGAGAGAAAGGAATCAGAACTCCTGAAACCCCCGGGTTCAGAGCCTTAGGCACTTGTAATAAGTTCTGTTGGGTGAGCAGTGACCCCCAGTCCCTGAGTGTGTTGACTGTTAAGGACTCACAAAGCTCCCCTTCTTCCCTACCCCTCCTTCTTCGCTCCCCGCCCCCCGCCCCCCCCCCCACCCCGCCACCCCAAGAATTATCCTCAACAGATGCCTAGGAAGTTATACCCCAGTACCCTACTCTCAGAAGGAGAAACTTATAGCGATGACTCACTGCACAGAGGTACAAAGGCCAGCTCCCTTGACTTAAGAAGGAGACAATTGTGTCAACATTGTGATTTATGCTCCAGAGCTTTTCATGAATCAGCCAAGTTTATTTGGCTTCTTCCCATATCCTGTCTGTTTTCCTGCCTTAGATGCTTCAATGAGAGTCCTCCCTCAACATATCATGGTTCATGATTTTCTCTGTCTTGGGCTCTGCTTCTGGGGAATCTGACCTAAGATGGCACTGAGGGTTTTAGGTCCCCATTTCCACAGCTAATTTTGGCAGGAAGTGGGCAGAGCTTTGAAGCAGGATATATAATTAGGGCAAAATCTCCAGCTATGTGCATAGATGGGGAATTGAAAACAAATTATGAGGAGCAGGTGTTAGCTCCCAGGGAAAATGAGTAGGTAGAGGATGGATATTAGGGCTTTAACCAAGAAAGAACAAGTTGAGTACTCAGCAAGACAGCGAGAAAAACCCAGTCCAGAGCCTGGGTCAGCAAAGCCAGGGAAGAAAATACTATGGCTTGTAGGATACATGGAGATTCAGGGCTCATGTCTGGCTTAACAGTTTCTTGGTTGGTCTGTGAGTGCAAGTCCAGGATATGAATTGGACATGTGAATCTTAGCAAGTTAATCTTTTTTAATACCTCAATTTCTTCATCTGTAAAATGGCACATAACATGCATTCAAGTAATTATCACTATTTTATTAATTATGTAAATATTATTCTAAGTCATGGTGAGTAGCGGAATTTTTGTCTGCTATGTGGTAGATCTAGATTTCTATGTAGGGCTTGCCTATAGATCTAGACTTGGAAACTAAAGAAATGCCAAAGTAGGGGCTGAAATAATGGCCATGAAAGGGCATGGTGATGCTTGTATTGCTGCCCATGGTTCTGATCTGAAGGCCCAGAGCCAAGAGTTGCCAATTTTTCATCTTCAAAACCAGTCTTAAGAGGGAGCGGGAGAGGGAGAGGAAGAATGAGTGGGAGGGATAGCTGTAAGCCAAAAATCCTCCAGATTTGATCACCATTCAATCAGAATTGGACCCAACAGGGACTCTTGGGGACAGCAAGTTGGCCAGTTATTGACTCCCAAGTCTGAAATTGCAAGAGAGTTTTTCTTCGGCTTGGCATACACTACAATCACAATGCCAAATTCTCAGTATTTAGATTGAGTTGGAACTTCCCAAAGACGAGAGCATCAGGAACTCTCAGCCACTCAAATGCTTTTTCCCCAGGACAATTCCCACTCTCTCTCTCCTAATACAGTGTGATATGGCCCTTACTTTGGGAGCAGTTTCCAAGAAGCAGACTTTGAGATAAGAATTCACATGCAACTCAATTTATTAAGGTTGTTCTCTTGGGAAAAACTGGGTGTGAAAAACAGGACGAAGAAAAGAAGAAGCCAAGCTGAGTTCCAGCCTCAGCCTGATCTCACAGAGGGGATGGGGAATGTAAATTACACCTCAGATTTTGGCCTAAAACCAAAGTAAGGGAACTGGTCCTTTCATTTTCCTGCCCCAGTCAGTCATTGGGTAAGGGCTAAGGACATAAAATCCCAGGAGCTTCTGTTTCTAATCGCAGTAGCTACTCCATTGCCTCAAGTGTGGTTCTCCAAAGGGCATCACAAAAATGGACAATTAGAAGCAAAAGACTTAAAAACCAAGAAAAGGCACACTTTTCAAAGGGACCAAGGCAATCTGAGTGGAACCCTAATGGCTGGGTTACTGCACTTAAGATTAGTTTAAGGGATTGAAAGGGCTAGTCATTTCTGCAAATGTGCAGCTTATTGTATATGTTTTAGTATGGAATGAGAGGGCAGAGGATTAACATTAGAAGATATGTTAGCCCTGACTCTGACATGTAACTTTGTGACCTTGGGTGAGTTACTCAACTTGTTGGTATTATCTGAATTATCTCTAGTTATGTGAAAAATATCATTCTTTTAAAGACTTACTAGCAAATTAAATTTATCAACATATTTTACTATATTCTGTACAAACTATTGTCTCTGAACTCTATTCTATTCATTTCAGTCTCTCATTTCTGTTTATCCTGCCTAAACTATATTCTTCAGTAGTTACTTCAGTAAAAATCTGTGGGTAATAATCTCTTTTACTATTTTTGTTTCATCTGGAGTGAATTTATTTACAGTCATTGATTTTGTTACTATCTTTCTTTGTATTATTTCTTCACATTATGGGATTTTATTATTGAATGGAGGCTGAATGCGCTCTCTGTCTCTCTCTCTCCCACCCTGTCTTTCACAGTCTTACAGATTTATATTTTATCTCATTTCCCATCACCTCCTAAGAACATGTAGTTCAAAACCAGGTCTTACATTGGTAGTTCAGAGCTCCCAACCTACACTGATATTGGAGTTATTACATATTCAGCTACCAACTCAACAGTTAAGCCTAAGTTCAGGTTGAAAGACTTTATTTTTTACAGTTTCCTGCTACACAGCTTTATAGAAACAGTAGTTCAGACAGTGGTTTGAAAGGTTTATTTAGCCTCCTTTATAGATGAGAAAACCTCCCACTCATTTCTCTGATTTCAAAGAGTAAGTTTGAAGAGTGAGTCATTTATATCCATGGGACACTTTTAGTCTTGCTAGCTCATGGGAACCCAGATTTCTCCATTTGAGATTGAATCTGCAAACTCAATCCCAGTTACTCCTTTCCGTTTACTTTCACTTCTGGTCTTCAGAGATATTTGTCTCAACTTTGAGGCTATGTCATCTTAAATTTCTCTCTTTATGTGTCTAATGTTGTATCAGTCAGCTATTGCTGTATAACATAGAATTCCTAAAAACTGAGTGGCTTACTATAGTAGCCATGTATTTCCACTCACATTTCTGGGGTTTGGCTGGAGTTTGGCTATCTTGGGATGAGCTCAGCTGGTCAACTCTGCAGGGAATGAGATGGATGGAGGATTAAAAATCCTGAATTTTTGCTCTCTTGCTATATAGTCTCCTATTTGTTCCTCCACTTCTCATTAGCCAAAGAACTAGCGTACCATTGATGCATCATAAATATCAATCCCCTGGGGCACAGAGTTGGGTACAGAAGGGGAGAGAGGTCAACAGAGACAGACTATCTAGCACATGGCCCAAGGGGTGTCAGAGGCAGTTGGTAAGTCACTGGGAGACACAGGGCATGGGTAAATAGAAAACCAAGACTCTCGAGTCTTAAAAAGGGGTGGTCACTTAAGACAGATTTTGGAAAAATCAGTCTTTTGGGGCTTTTAGAAATATGCAACTCTTGGATCCATTGGAAGATACAGAGGCAGAGGGGACACAGTATCTCCAAGTGGGAAAATCCTGTTCCCTTTAAAAGGTTGTCTTGCACTCCAAGAAATATTGTATGCTTCGGGCATTTTATTACTTAGGTCTCATTCATCTAGTCTTTTGTACTGAAAAGAATGAGAGAAGGGCAATTTTTTTTCATTCAGTGGAACCTGGAATCGCAGTCAGAAAAGCTGTTGAGTTCCAGTTTGTTACTGTCAAGTTTTGTGATGTTGGAGCTTTCAATTTCCTCCTGCAGATAACGACCATAATGAGGAGGTTGAGCCATAGGCCTTTACAACTCTCAGTATTTATGGCTTATAGATGACATTAATGGCACTTGCAGTTTTTTAAACTAAAAAATATTCAACACTGACTGCCCATGTTCTGGTCTCTTTACTGAATCACTCAAACTAATGGGAAAATATTTTAAAAAACTATATTTTCTATAAAATTCTGATAGCTTGTGCAAGGCAAAACATGGCTTGATGATGGTAAAATGAAAAGGCTAGAAGCCTATAAATTGAGATTTCAGCGTGTATTATGATTTCTTGGCCTCATGGACATCCCAGTAATTATCTAGAATTATGCATAATGTACCTCCTTCCATTTTCTAAGAAATTGTCAGTTTTAAGGTTAGAGTTTGACAATTTATTGGTTTGTCCTGTAGAAATGAATTGGGGCCATCTGGGGCTAGAGTCTTTAATGTGTGCAGTTGGGGCCATAGATGTGAAGCTGCCTCCTATTTATAACTGAGCAAGCTTAATTGTTGCTTTTCAATCTAAATAGAAAGGCTCTGTTTACTGCTGCTTTTAATTGGAGCAAGCTGGTGAAAAAGCACGCAGGGCCTCTTCAGTAAAGGCAATTCAATGAAAAGCATTTTGTCAATAAATTATTATTGCCATCATGAAAACCAGGCACTGCATTCAAATATAAAGCCAGCACCAGCTCAGCTTCTCCTTGGATGAACCAGCGTAATGCTTTTAAATTTTCTTAATTCATTATCCTTTTCTCCTGTTTTCATAGACTATTAGAGCTGGTAAGGGCACTGTGGGTCTTCTTCATCTCCAGCCTTCACAGTAGAGAGGAAAATCTGAGTGCCCTGTGCAGTGCTAAGACATGATTGTGTCTAGAGCCAAAGAAAGTAAATATCATTGGGGAAATCAGAAAGTCAAACCCCTTTCTTTGTGTGCCTGGTTGGAGGAGGACCATAGGGCACCCCGGGGCTTTGTTTGGGAGTTCTCTTACAAAGCTCTTCTCAAATGTTTTCTATGAAATGCACCATGTTATCTTCAAATCCCTGGGAATTGAGTATTATAAGATAAAGACCCAAAGTCACAAACCCAATAGTGTTCGATGGAAGAAAGCTCCAGAAGGAGGTTCTTTATGTAGGAAGGTAAAGATGAATGGAAGATTGTATTTTTCAAAAAGAACCATGGCAATATTTTTATTAATTAATTAATTAATTAATTAATTTATTTATTTAATCTTCACCAGAAGATATGTTCACTGATTTTTTTAGAGAAAGAGAGAGAGAGAAAGAGAGAGAGAGAGAGAGAGAGAGAGAGAGAGAGAGAGAGAGAGAGAGAAAACAGAAAGGTCTGGTTTCCTCCTTTCCCGGGACCGAACCCGAAACCTAGGCACGACAGAATTGAACCTGTTACCTTCTGGTGTATAGGATGATGCTCCAACCAACTGAGCCACCTGGCCAGGGTGACCTTGGCAATATTTCCAGGACCACATGCTCTTGCTGCCCTCCATCAGGTTATTTCCCCTTCCCTTAAACCCAGACAGTGTTGATGCAGGCCTTGAAGAGTAGTAGAGTGCAACAGAAGTGATTTTGGATGACTTTTGAGGTCAGGTCCGAAAATGCACTATGTGTCCATTCTCTTTCAGGATGCTTGCTCTTGAAACACGGCTACCATACTGTGAGGGAGCCAAAGCCACGTGGAGAGGCCCCATGTAGGTGTTCCGCTGAGGTCCCAGCTGACATCCAGAACTGCGTGTGAGTGAGGCTTTGAGCTGCTCCCTAACACGACCTCAGTTTTGTTCAGGTGTCCCATCTTTATGTAGCCCGTAGGACTCAGACAGTCCCCTCAGGTTCAGAAATAAATCTGACTGGAACGGATCTCACCCCTCTAGTCTGTAATTGGATTATGAAAAGTCATGTGACACAGTTCTGGCTAATCATAAGTGATGAAAGATTATTTGGTACTTGTTTGGGGAAGTTCTGCCTTGCTCCTAAGAGTAAGCTATTCTCTCTCTCCACATGTGAATGAAGGTACGTAAATTATAATTGTTCTTGATGAGAACCAGTCTTAAAAATGAAGCTAACCATGTGAATAGCAAAGCCAAGAATTGCAGAGAACATAAGCCTCAGTTAATAATATTGGGGTGCTGGATCAACCAATTCCTTATTAAACATCCTATTAAATGAGCATATACACTCACTCATTTTAAAAGCTACAATATTGCCCCTTATTTTAAGTTTTGCTTTTCAGGTTTCAGTTACCCATAGTCAACCATGGTCTAAAAATATTAAATAAAAAATTCCAGAATTAACTGAATAAAGAATTCATAGCATGCCATTGAGTAGCATGATGAAATTTTGCACCATCCCACTCTGTCCTTCTCAAGATGTGAATCATCCCTTTTTCTTATGTGTCCATGCTGGGGATGCTACCAACCTATTAACCACTTAGTAGCCAACTCAGTTAACAGATCAAGTGTTTTGGTATCACAGTGCTTGCATGCAAGTAATCATAATTTTATTTAATAATGGCTCCAAATTGTAAGAGTAATGATGCTGGCAATCCAGATATGCCAAAGAGAAACTGTGAAGGACTTCCTTTAAGTAAAAAATTATTTAAAGAAATAAATAAAATTTGTCTATGATAAGGTCTATGATAAGAACAAATCTTGTATTCATAAAATTGTGAAGCAGGAAAAAGAAATTTGTGCTAGTTTTGGTATCATACCTCAAACTGCAAATGCATCTTATTACACAGGCATTTTATCATCTCACATCCTTGCAAGAAGGTTGAGTACAGTACAATAAGATTTTGAGAGAAGGAGGTCATTTGCATAATTTTTATTACAGTATACTAGAGGCCCAGTGCATGAAATGATTGCATGGGTAGGGTCCCTAGGCCTGGTTGGCGATCAGGGCTGATCAGGGCCTTCCAGCTGCCTGCTGGGGCCTTCCTTTGTTCTATGCCACCCCCAGTCTCCCAGTCAAACTCCTGAGGGGACACTTTGCATATTAGCCTTACACACACACACACTAGGGGCATGGTGCACAAAAATTTGTGCACTTGTGGGGGTCCCTCAGCCTGGCCTGTGCTCTCTCACAGTCTGGAACCCCTCGGGGGATGTCCACCTGCTGGAGTGCCTGGCCAGCCTGGGTGAGGGGCTGAGGGCCATTTTCAGGCTGCCCACAGTCCCTTCAGGGTTCGGGTCCCTACTGGGGTGTCTGGGCAGCCTGGGTGATGGGCTGAGGGCTGTTTTTCAGGCTTCCCACAGTCCCTTTAGGGTTTGGGTCTCTACTGGGGTACCTGGCCAGCCTAGGTGAGAGGCTGAGGGCCGTTTTCAGGCTGCCCACAGCTCCCATTGACCCAACGTCCCAGAGAGGCTGGCTGGAACCAGGTTTCTGGGGTTTAATTATATTCTATAATTGAAACTTTATTACCTTGCATGGAGGTCTAGGTGGGTAACAAAGCCTCCTGTTTGCTTCAGCTCTGTGGCTTCTATAATTGAAACATTGTTTCAGTGAGCAGAGGCCCAGCCAGCCTAGGCAGGCAGTTGCAATGGAAACCTCCTGTTTGCTCTAGCTCTGTGGTTGCCGGCCTCCATCTTGGCTGGGTTAATTTGCATACAGCCACTCTGATTGGCTGGGGGCATGGCTTGGCTGGTTGGCATGGCTTAGGTGTCTCAGAGTGATGGTTAATTTGCATATTACTCTTTTATTAGAGTAGATAAATTGCTATAATTGTTTAATTTTATTATTAGTTATTGTTGTTAATCTCTTACTGTGCCCAATTTATAAATTAAACTTTATCATAGGAATGTAAGTTTAAGAATACCATAGTATATATAGGGTCTGGTTTTATTTGTGACTTTAGGCATCTACTGTGGGTGTATTGAATAAACTAATGGTTGCATAAAGCATCCTATTATTTCCAAATGCCTCCAATTAAGTAAATAATTCCTACCCTCTACCTCAAAGGTAGCCAAAATTTGCTTTATCCCTTCTATTTCTTTCTCCTTAAGCTACAAATGGCCAAATGGTTTCTCTATTACATGAAGGACCATGAGATAAACTCTGTGAAGTCTCTCCAAATCAGCCCTTAAATAGAAAATGTTGGACGTGGTATCTTAGTTTTAAAGTGGTCTGTGCTCTACAACACAGACTAAGTGAGGCCATTAGACAGTATGGTTTGCAGCAGAAGGAAGAACAGTTGGCATATTCCTGGATTCTTGAGATTAGACTCCTCTCTCCCCTTGTCCAAGATTATTCTTTGATTATATTGTAGAGATTTAATGACTGATGATGGAAATAAAATTAGTTGGTAGTCTTAGCCCAGCAATTATGTTCCTGAACTACCAGTAGAAATGAACTTTGATGTACTTATATAAAGAAAGCTTTCAGGTACCTAATATTTATGTATAGACTTCATTCATATATTTGTTAAATGTCTTTTTCAAATTTTCAATTAAGTTATTTGTGCCTATTATTAACTCTGAAAGGTAACTGTAGCAGATCTTGTCAATTTTAAGACAAAAATAAAATTGGATGAAGAGAACAACTTCATTTTTAGGTAGATTCTATTGTGATAATGTTATAGAAGACTGGAGAAAAACCAAGCAACACTTAGAGAAATGGAGTTACAGCTTTATTATGCTGGTGGACTCAGAGGAAGTTGCCTCTCAAATTCTAAGCAAACCAATATGGTGGACATCCCTTTTTTATCCCTTTTGGTGTCTTTGTCCCCCAAATATGGTTTATACTTTGGGCCTTTCATGGGCTTTGCAAAAAGCCCCAGGTGTTGGGGGTCTTGAGACCATACCTAAAGGCCTGGCCTGGCACCATCACTGACAACCCCTCTCTGGGGGCTATGTCATGGTTTATGGCCTCTATAAAATGTGAGCTTTAGGTAACTGGTCTTGTAAGACCAGTTTGTGGAGAAAGTAGCAATGACTTAATTATAGGTTTTCAAGAATGTACACTGGGCTAGCTGGCACAGAATCAAATTGCTAGTGCCCCCCCAATATTAGGGTTATATTAAAATTGGCTTTTTAGTCTTCTCAATAGAACAAACACGTTCTGTATGATTTCAGTTCTAAATGTGTTGATGTCTGTTTTATGACTATATGCTCTGTGGGCACTTGAAAAGAATATATATTTTGCTGTTGGGGGATGAGAGGGAAGCAAAGGATACTTCTATGGATGTTGATTAGATCCTATTGGTTGATTGTTTGTTGAAGTCTTGTATATCTTTTCTGATTGTCTAGTTGTTCTAACAAATATTAGAAGAGGGATGTTTAAGTCTGCAATTAAAGCTGTAGATTTTCTAGTTCTCCTTTCATTCTATATCTTCCACTCTTAGATATACATTACCCCCTTCTTTTCCTCATAACATTTTGTGTTGTCAAGATTAACTGAGATTTCTTTCATTTGCATAAGGAATCAAGAGATCAACCAAAGAACTTGTGTGCATATATGCATAACCCATGGACACAGACAATAGGGTAGTGAAGGCCTAGGGTGGGGGTGGGGACAGGTTAGAAGAGATCAATGGGGGGGGGGGAAAGAGATCATATATAATACTTTCAACAATAAAGATTTTTTAAAAAATCATTAAATAAAAGAGTTCTCATTTCACTCAAAGAAAAAAGACAGTGTCTCTTTGCAAACCACATGAAACACATAGGTTTGTTCTGGAAAAGGCTAGAACCCCTTCAAGGTAGAAGATTTTAAATGCTGAAAAAGTTATTTATTGTAAATTCTATAATTCCTATTTACATAAAAGGAGATGTCCCTCTAGCTATATTTCTAGGAAATATGTTTTTTCTTAGACCAACTCTGACCCTGGATTCAGAGGAGTAAGGATAGGTTTTATTTAAGATTTTTTGTTTCTAGTCACATCTAGCCTACCAGCCATCATCTAGTTTGACTCAAGAGGGAGGAGCCTAAGCCTTGCACCCTTGATGGTGAGGGTCTGGAGGAAGGGCAAAGGCAGCAGTGAGCATTTTTTGAGTGACCTTCTTTCTTCAGGCACTGTATTAGTCACTATGGGTACATTACCTTATTTGAGGCTTATGACAATCCTTTGACATTGCTACTGTTATTATCTTTACTTTATAGACAAGGAAATGAAGACTTGGGAAAGGAAAGTATTGTCAAGGGTTGTTCAAGAAATAAATCAGTGTAACTTCTTGAACCCTACCAAAACTTGATAATTATAGGAGAACAGCATCATATCCATGCCCTACCCCCACAAAATCACACGTTTTTGAAATTTAAGAAAAAGAAGAGATGATACGGAAATTTCCTGATATCCATTATAAAGCATTTTGTCTCATTTGTTTTAAATATTTTAAACAAAATGTTAAATATCTTTGACTTTCTATCACTTTCAACCTCATTCTCACCCTTTCCACTCCCACCTCCAAGGATAAATTTCTACTATAAGTTTAGTGTTTTCCCTTCTGGCCCATTTTTCATACATTTCAAAGACCTTTCTGGAGGTAGAAAGGTCTTCGTTCTCCTTACTGCTTCCTTCAAGGGATTTTGTGAATTCCACTCCTTAGAAAATGCCAGTGATCTGCCTGCCTCATGGTTTGTGGTATTGTGCAGTGGCTTTGGTAGGACTGAAGTGGCCACCACTGCTGTGGCAGGCACAACCCTTTGTTCTGAGCTCAGACTGGTAATTGTTCAAGGACAACTAAAAACATTGCCTGGTATTTTGTTTCCTGAGCCATAAGACAACTTGAAATGATGCCATCTAGTGTCCCAACCTTTGCCAGCAAGAGAACCGACCCAAATAAAGCAAACATATTTCTTAAAGTCTTGATTAAAATGACTCAAAACTGAAGCTTGAGATTTGTATTTTTATCACCGTTGGACTGTAGGAGATACTGTGGGAGTCTTACCTGTACTTCTCTACCCTTACCTCTTCAGTGTATAGCAGCCAAGCCACCAGCTGCCAGGGCCTGTGTTTCTTTGCTAAGGATTGCCCTGACCTCTCAAGCTACTCTGTCCAGTGTGAGAGGCTGAATTGATGGGGAATAGTGTCCTCTGGGAGCAGCCTTCAAGAAATGACTGATAAGAATTGATGTATCAATATCCTATCTCCCTCCCTCAGGTAGGATAACAAAAAGGCATGTGTCCAACATTTCCAGAGTTTCCCAGTGAAATTAAGCTCCAGGTGCCCAGAGGGCTAGCTGGCTTGGTTATGCACAATGTACTGGTTGCTTCCCTCTATGTCTTAATCCCTCCTCCTCTATTTCCTTCGCTTCCCAAGTAACCAAGTAAACCATTTGCTTTGGAATCTTTGTCTCAAGGTCTCTTGAACTTAGAAAACTCCTCTGTGATAGATTGTAGAAAGAGCCATAAACCTTTCCCCTTCTCTGTTTTTGTACATTGTTATGTTATAGGAAATTCTATCAATAAGAGGGATAGCCTTGGGTCTTGCTCTGGCCAGTAGAATATGGCGGAAGTGATGGCATGCCAGTTCCAAGCCTCTGCTTCAAGCAGCTTTGGCCACTTCTGCTTTTTTCTCAAAAGACACGTGAGCAATAACAAAAGATTGCTTTTGTATGCCACTAAGTATTGTGTGATTTGTCGTGCAACAGAAATTAACAGATCCAAGCCTCCTGTCACATCCAGGGGTAAGACCCTCTTTTGTGTGTATCTCCTTGAATGAGAGTATTGTTTTCCCTGAGGAAAAAGCATCTTCTCAGGCACAGAGAGGTTAAATGACCTCCTCAGCACTGCCCAGCAGAGGGAGGGTGCCAGTTGCTCTCAGTATCCTGGTTTATGCCTTTGCTGCAGGGCCTCTGTGCTGAATCACCTTATCTGGGTTTGCTGCTAGCTGCTGCATTTTCTCTCCTCCAAGGCTGTCAGCCGGGCTGCTGTTTTTTTCCAAAGCCCTCTTTTCACAAAACGGTGAGGTAGGAGCCACTGTGCTTTCACGGATTGTGCTGATGACATATGTACCTGATAGGGATGCGAGTGCCTGCAGAGCTGGTCTGACATGGAGAGCTCACCACAAATACTGCAGCTTCTGGATGCTGGAGAATTCATGATGCTTCAGAGCCAGCAGGATGCAGAGTAAACAGCATCACCTAGAATAAGTTCTGCTTCTGGCTTTTGAAGTCCCCTTTAGCTCTAAAATGCCAGGGTTTGAGGACTGAGTAGAGCTTCATGCAAATGAAAAGCCAAGCAGCTTGGGGTGAGCTGTCCAATTTAATGGATTTTAGCAGGCTAGAGCAGCAGTTCTCAACATGGGGTCTCTGTACCTGCCACATCAGCATCACCTGGGAACCTGTTAGAAATGCAAATTCTCAGACTCCATTCCAGACCCTCTGAATCAGAATCTCTTGGGATGGGGCCCAGCAATTTGCATTAACAAGATCTCCAAGTAGTTTGAATGCAGAACCAAGTTTGAGAATTACCGATCTAGGGCTGTGTTATTTCAAATGTGGCTCATGACATCAGCATCATCTGAGAGCTGGTTAGAGAAGCAGAAGCTCAGCACCACCTCTCCAACCTCCTGAATCAGAATCTGCCTTTAACAAAGACCTGTAGGTAATCTGATCACATCAGAGTTAAGAAGCCCTGGGTGGATTCCTAGTCTCGATCCTTGAAGATTGTGGTTCACTAGATCTGGGGTGGGGGCCCAGTAATTGACATTTCTGAAGAGCTTCCAGATATTACTGGTGGTGGAGGTTCAGGGACCACAAGTGAGTACCAAGGCTCTGGATTTCAGACCAGGCTCAGAATCTTGGCCATGACAGGCTTTCAAGACAACCAATGTTGTTTTGAGCCACTCTGGACAGAGCGGGAGTAAGAAACATCGATATGAGAGAGACACATGCATCGGTTGCCTCCTGTATGTACTGTGCAGGCTGTGCACTGCTCAGCTCCAGGAGGCACCATTCACAGACTAGTGGTTCTCTACCTTAGCTGCACAGTAGAATCACCTGCGAATCTTTTTAAAATCCTGATTTCTGGGCCTCATCCTCTGGAAATTCTGTTTCTTTGTTACTAATGTTGTAGCCACACTCCATAACAAAGAAACAGAATTTCCAGAGGATGAGACCCAGAAATCAGGATTTTAAAAAGATTCCCAGGTGATCCTACTGTGCAGCCAAGGTTGAGAACCACTGACATAGACTCTGAGTCCGAAACCTGAAACCTAAAGCTAAGTAAGATAAGAAGCAGGTGCTGGTTAATGAGTAGGCTTTAGGGGGAACTGGGTTTGAATCCTAACTCTGCCACTTACATAGCTGTGTCGTCTTGGCAAATACATTTGACTCTGTGTCTCAATTTCCTCATCTGTAATATGGAGATGATCATATCGGCCCCACTAGGTGATACATTCAATGGTCAGCATATAAAAGAAGCCCAGCAAATAATGCACTCTTTCCTTCAGCCAAGGGAATAGCAAGTGTCATCAGACTCACAGGCTTCTCTTCCTTGAGTCTCCTCCTGGCCAGTGGCCTAATTGCCTGGTTTGGGCAGAAGGCCAGGTGAGAATGATGGGATTTTCTTTTAAGGTTCCCGGGGGTCAGATGAAGGTGATACAGCAATAACTCAGGCTGTTTATGTTAGGAACACTTCCCAAACCTTTGTAAAAATCAATTCATAAAAATGACCAACAGAGCCAATTTCAAACCACACTGTGGGTTCATCTACCTACTAAAGTCATAAAAGACAATAGCAGTCACTGGTCTTGCCAAAATTCTGTGATGCCCTGGAGCCTGGAGTCACGTGGAGGCTTTTCGAGGGCACCTTGGCTGGGCAGGCAGGGAAATCTGCCCTCCTCCACATAAAAGATCCAGTTAGGCCCTTTGTGGTGTTTTGTTTGTTTGTTTTGTTTTGTTTTTTAATCTTGACCGAGGGTACTTTTTCATTGATTTTTAGAAAGTGAAAGAAGGGGGTGAGGGGCGGAAGAAAGAAACATCGATATGAGAGAGACACATGCATCGGTTGCCTCCCATATGTACCATGACTAGGGGCCAGGACTGAGCCTGTAATGGATGTATATGCCCTTGGCCTGAATTGAACTTGGGACCCTTCAGTCCATGGGCTGACGTTCTGTCCACTGAGCCAAACTGGTCAGGGCCCCTTCCTGGGTTCTCCTGAGAAAAAAGACAGTCAGGATGCTCTAAAACAAACATAAAGACCAAATTAAAGTATGTATTTGGGGTGAGGGGAGAGTACAGAGCAGGCAGCAAGATGCTTTCAAAGCTCATTCAGTACAAACCAACCAGGCCGATGTTAAGAAGGCAAATGAACCCTGTTAGTGTCAAAAACTAGACATCCCTAAGTTTGCTTTTAGGATTTTTAGATGAATCAAATAAATAAAAAATAGAAAGGGTTCTTTTCTTTCTTTTTAAATACAGGGCTGGTGGAATTACTAGGAAGTGGAAAGGCCACTGATTTCAGGCGGGAGTTCCGCCTAAGACAGCCACTAGAGGGCCTCGGAGAACCAGGAAAACTGCATGGTGTTTCCAGCTAGGAGCCTGAGAGCTGTCAGGTCGGGTCTGGGTTAGTGTTTAACATGAACCTGATCCCTGAGAACTTTCTCAGAAGGTGTTCACATTCCCAGGAGAAAGAAGTAGTCAGCTCGGTGAGGGCATTTAGATAACTAATTTGCCAATTTATTCACTGGTAAATAGTTTCTGCATGCATGACCCTGTTCTGTCCTAGGTATGACAGTAAAGGTGAGGGTGTAGGACTTTTATTAAAGAGCCTGTAACTGAAACAAACCTAGACTTAGGACTCAGTGGTGGTATGAAAGACAGACTTGGCCGCTGTGGACTTTAGTTCCCTATCACCTCCATTTCTGCCCTAGCAAAAAGAAAATAAAAATAAAAACAGCATTTTGCTATGCAAATACAGCTTTGAACAAAGTCCCATTGGGTAAGTAGATTGCCACATATTAATCCATCCTGTATGGAAATCCTAGTGCTATATTGAGGCTTTGCAATATACATTGAAGCAGAAATGAAGGTGACTTCTCTCTATTATGGCTGAAAAACCCTTAAAGTATATAGTAAGATATGATACCTGCCAACTGATGGTCATTGACATCAATTCAACACCAGAAGGGATCCCCAATCTTGGGTGTGATAAGAACAAAACTTTATTCAGTGCAAACAGTTCATTTGTGACCTAGCACAGCTGTGAGAACAGTATGGCTATGGAACAGCTCAATAGAATTACAGCTCAATCACGAAGCAGCTCAAGTGTGGAACAGCATGGCTGCCAGTTAAATTCCTGGGGCCAAGTCCCTGTCTGGCTAGACACTTCTGTTCCTCTGCTGGTCTGTTCTTCTCCACTCTGGGGAGACATCTTTGGTGTTTGTTCTTTACTGTTTCAGCTCCAGCCAGGGAAACATAGTCTTCAATGGAAAGGGAAAGTGCACTTTCCCAGACAGAGGGGACCTGCCTTATGAAGACAGAAGTCCTCACCCCTCACTGGTCCATTCTCATGTAGATGAGAACTCCAAATTTGCAAAGTATGAGTGGTCCAAAAGGCACTGTCCTGATTGGTCAGAATGGAGCTGCTCTGATTGGTCAGTGAAAATGCTGGTAGGGATATAGATGTGAAGCTCCAATTGGATAGGGAAAGCCTCAGTTCTATTGATTGAAATACTATTTCAAAAACTCTCAGATGACAGGAACACAGTGCAGGCAGGGAGGTCAGTGCGGCTTCTCTCTGAAGTGCAGTTTGTGTGAGAGCTGCAAGGCTCTGTTTTTAAAAAATTTGAATCCAGTTAGCCACCAGGAACCCTACTTAGTAGGTATCTTCTTTCTCAGGGACTGCATGTCATAGAAGTTTAGAAACACACCTTTCCTGGAGAGGTCTAGAA
The DNA here is from genome assembly GCA_004026665.1 of Murina feae. Lineage (NCBI taxonomy): Eukaryota > Metazoa > Chordata > Mammalia > Chiroptera > Vespertilionidae > Murina > Murina feae. The sequence continues at coordinate 17,881 of PVJC01029160.1, forward strand.
AACAGGAGCAGCTAAGTAGGAGGACATGTTAGAACATGATCTACCAAGGTATGTTCCAGCCAGAGGAATTGTGGGTCATGGGAACTGTGAGATCAGAATGTGCACTGTTTCATCTGCCACCACCTGCTGGGGAAGGCATTCCTCTCCCCACTCTCATGCCTCTGCAGCCCTTCTACCAAGGCATTTTGGCTAAGGAGGCCCTTTACCGTCTACCCTCATTCCCACCCCACCACAGCTGGCAGCAGCTTTGTGAGTCAGGAAGATTGGGGTAGGAGAGAGCGGTTCCCTACAGCAGGAGAAGGGTCTCCCAGTTCATGGGTTCACTCTAGGAGAGCTGGGTCCCAGATAACTTGCAAATGTGGTTTTCTCTATGCAGAGAGCTTCTGGAAAAGCAAAGAAATAGGTTGAGTTTTAATATATTTCTTTGGTTGGAGGAGACAGATAGATAAAAATAAATGAGCTGAAACTGATTATATTAAGCAATATAATATTTCCCTTTCTAATAGAAATTTCCCACTGAACCCCTTATACCCCAGCCTCCCACAAATAAAAGGAGAAACATCTTCCCTGTGAGACTCTATTGCTGTCTGGATCACTGTTGCCAGCCCCTCTGACTCCTCTTACTCCAGGTAGTATAATCTGCTACATCAATCCTCCTTTAGGTACTGCCTTCATCTGTCACTCTTCCCTCTCTAGTTCCCCTCACATCAAGCCCAAGCATCCTTCCTTGGTTTCCAGGGACAGCCCATCCCTTCTACCTAACACCCACTCTCTCCTGTCTCATCCTGCTGGTCATCTCACCGTCCAGTAAACAGATCCCAGCTATTGATCCCTCTGCGTGTTTGCTTGGGACACTTTTCCTTCTTTCTGGCAAAGAAGCTGAACCAAGGCTACATTCCTTCCAAAGCATCTCTTCTGATTACTTAGCCCTTATTGATTATGTGAGAGTTCCTTTGAACTCTCACATCTCCCTATAGACACTGAGGGACATAATCTTATACTGCTTGTTTGTTTTTTTCTCACTCTGTTATTTTAGGGAACTTGATTGTGGCTTGACAATTAGATGGCTAGTCCCCAGCATGGTGACCCCATGCATACATTAGAAACCCAATTAACATTTGCCTGGTTAACTCCCATTCATCCTTCGGATCTTAGATTGAACCTCACTTCTAAGTGCAGCCTCCTCTGTTAGATCCAAATTTATTAGTTTCCCCAGAAAACTTATCTCTCCTACATAGTACTCCTCAAAGAGATACATTTTTATTTAATTTGTTTTATTTTATTACTCATTTCCCTCAGTGTGGGCTGGAATTATGTCTGGTTTTATCTAATGCCTAGAGCAGTGCTTGGAAGATAGAAGGAACTCTGTAAGTATTTATGTAAATGAATGAGTACATGTTGGTTGGATGGTTGAACTGGAATGTGATGTGGACATCTTGGGGAATTAGGAGAACATAGTTGAGGATGTTAATCTCCTCAGAGGTGGCACCTTTAAGCAAAGTCCTAAATAGAATCTAACAGCAGAGGCTCAGGTGAGCCAAATCAACAAAATCATTTTAGGGTCATTATTAGCAATGAGTGATATATTTTCTCAAGGAATTTGTAAGTTGTAAAGTAGTATATTTTTATTGTGGAAATATATAAAATTCAGAAAATTATAAGGATGAAGAGAACAGTAACTATAAGCCCACTACTCTAACAAAGGCTTTAAAAAATATGTTCTTCTAACATTGGTTTGGTAGGCTATTATTATTACTATTTTTTACATAGAAACCCTACTAGATATACAATGTTGGATCTTGCTTTTGTTGTTAATCCTCACCTGTGGATATTTTTTCCATTGATATTTAGAGAGAGTGGGAGGATTGAAGGGTGAGGGAGAGAGAGAGAAACATTGATGTGAGAGAGACATATCATTGTTTGCCTCCTGCCTGCGCCCCAACTGAGGCCAAGGAATGAACCTGCAACCCAGGTATGTGCCCTTAAACAAGAATTGAACCGTGACCCTTTGGTGCATGGGACCTCACACTCCATCACTGAGCCACACTGGCTAAGGCTGATTTTTTCATTTAAAATCATTTAACATTAAGTTATAGATACTTTTCATTATAAAAAAATTAGCCCCAGAATGTTCCATGTGTGGTTGTACTCTATCATTCCCCCCTTATAGGACATGCAAGCTGATAAATATGAGTTTTGACCCTCATAATTTTGAGGACATTTTAAAACCTAAAGGCAACAAAGATAAGTGGGAACTGTATTACAGACTCTTCCAGTTGTTTCTATGAAACACCCACCTCCATTCATTGGCATACCACCCTGGCCATCCAAATCTCAGCCTACCCAAGTGAGTGGTCCTCATTCCTCACTCTCCCATCCTTGGCCCCTGCTCCTCCATCTTCTATTTCTCCCCAGGTAGCAGACACTATTGATGGATGTCCTGCCCATATACTCCCAACATCAGCATTCCAGTCTATGCCAGTGGTTCTCTACTGCCAGCATCTTGAATTCTCTGCCTAAGAACTTTCTTTGGCTGCAGGAGCATGCCCCCAGAAATAGCTCTCAACCTATGGGAATGGGAATTAGTGGACAAATATCGCAACTCCTCATTGCCCATGGGGAGCAACTTAGAGATGTGTTCTACACACAGCTCCCCATCAGGACTGAGTTCCAGTTACCATGGGTATAAATTACTCATTAATGTACCTCAGGTATAACTTACTCATTAATGTACCTGTATTAACTTCCTTTCCTTCACCGTCTCTTTTCCACATTCTTCTGCTGTGCTTTTTGGGATCACCTCAAAAATAAACCACTTGGGCTCAAATTCTTATATCTGAGCCTGCTTCTGGGGAACCCAGCCTAAGACACCCCACCACACCACTTCTTAATAGTAAGTTCTAGCACTTTTCAGCTTAGAGTTTCCATCTTCTTTTTGACTAGTGCAAGCTAAAAAGTCTAAGCGATCCAACTTATATTTTTAGGAACAGGGTAAAAATGCCACAGCATGTCACTTGCTGACTCTTTGTCATTGGAACATGTGATAGGAGTGCTCCCAACAGGGAATACATTATACATTATACCAGGGTCTCTTTGGAAGTGACTGTGGATTGTTTTTTCTTCCTCTCTTTTGTCTCCTCATTTCTCTCTTAACCTGCTTCCTCTGCAGTAGAAGGTATCCTAAGATGAACAATTTTTGCTGCCAATCCCTAATTAGGTTTCCAGACACACCCTCAAGCCTGGGAGTAGTGCTGGGCATATGATATGAAAGCAAGTTCATATTAATTTTATTTAGTATTAGAGGCCCAGTGCACAGAATTCATACTTGTGGGGTGGGGCTGGGGGTGGGGGTTCCTCAGCCCAGCCTGTACCCTCTTGCAGGCTGGAAGCTCCTAGGAGATGTCCAACTGACAGTTTAGGCCTGTTCCCTGGGCCTAAGCCAACAGTCAGACATCCTTAGTGCTGCTTTGGTGGTGGGAGAGGCTCCCACCACTGCTACTGCACTTGCCAGTCATCAGCCAGGCTCCCACTGACCACCAGGGGGCAGCTCCTGCATTGAGCATCTTCCCCCTAGTGGTAAGTTCGCATCATAGTGACTGGTCATTCTGCTGTTTGGTTGATTTGCATATTAGCCTTTTATTATATAGGATTTACTACTAGTTATGAAAAGTTTGATGTGTGCTGAGCACTCTACTAGGTTCTGAAAGAGATTCTGCAGGGTCTAATAAGACACTATCCTGGTAGGGAAGAAAATGCTGGACTCATGCAGGACCAAGTGTGATATATCAATTAAGGCATACATAGAGCAAAACAAACTCTAGGACTTGAAGAAAAATACTGATTCATATGGCTGGATTTTGAGAGCATTTCATGGAATAGGCTAAGAATGGTGGGTAGTTTGGAATTTAGTAGGTTAAGTAGATCAAGACAGAGAGAGAAGTAACCCAAGATTTCCCATCTCAATTCCTAAGGAACTTCTTCTTCTTTTTTTTTTTAAGGAGGAGTGGTTAATCTTTTTAAATATATTTTATTGATTTTTTACAGAGAGAAAGGGAGAGGGATAGAGAATTAGAAGCATCGATCAGCTGCCTCTTCGTACCCCCCACTGGGGATGTGCCCACAACCAAGGTACATGCCCTTGACTGGAATCGAACCTGGGACCTTTCAGTCTGTAGGCCAACGCTCTATCCACTGAGCCAGAC
>PVJC01029161.1:0-22078 GCA_004026665.1 Murina feae
ATCTGGCTCCAATCCCAGCTCTGACATCTGGCTCTGACATCTGGCTCTGAAACAAGGGCATTGGACATGACTGTGACCTGGGAGGCTGTGGCAATGCCTCCCAGAGGTCTGACATTCTCTGCCTCCTCCAATAGTTCCTACTCTTCCCGAGGGGCCTCAGATGGGGGTGTGCATGCTCACACGTGTGTGCATGTGTGTATGTGTGCATATTTGTCTATGTGTCTGTCCACGTCACAGTCTGTCCCAAAAGTGGCAGCCATGTAGGACAGGGCTGATCTGGAGGCAGGAGGAGGCCATGGGGAAGCCCAGGAAAGCTTCACTGTCCACCAGCCCCCAGACCATCCCAAGACCCCAGGGCCAGCTTGCCGGGTGGGGTGCTCAGGAAGAGCAGGCCTGGGCTCCAGTCACTCCACCGCCATGACGCTGAGCAAACCCTGGGTCCCTTCTGAGCTCTCAGCTGAACCCCCGTCATCTCTGGACCAGCAGAAACGGGGCCTCTAGCACCATGGGTTACACACCCCATAGCCCAAAGGACCACAGTTTATTGAGCAACCGCTGCAACCCAGGCTTGAAGCTGAACAGGCTAATCCATCGTCTCACACGGTCCCTGGGAGGGAGTTGTACTAATTTCACTTTGTAGATGGGGGCCGAGGACCTTGGAGCCCACCTGACTTGCCTGAGGTCACACGGCTGGGCACAAGAGAGAGAAGGCAGCCGACAAAAAGTGCAGCATCACTTTGAAATATCAAATCTGACTCTATGACTTAGTGTTGTTTTCTGGGGTTTTTCTACATTCCCCCTCATTTTATTGAGGTATAATTGAGTTGGCATTGTGTGTGTGTTTAATGATTTAGGGCTGATGCAGGGGGGCTGGCCCTGCAGGTAGTAAGCAGCAGCATGTGAACTTGAGCCCAGATTTGCCGAGTCTGACTCTCACAGCCCAAGCCTGCTCAGCAAGGACAGACCGATTCTAACTCCCACCAGGATCCCCAACTCCACCCCTGCTGCCTCGGCACCAGGGGGAGAGAAGTGGGAGGGCAGGTCCCCAGGAAGGCCCGTGCCAGCCCCCTTGCACTTTGCCCACCAGAACCTGCAAGAGGTCCTAGGGATCCAGAAACACTCTCGTGGCCACCTAGTGGGCGTGGGCCACACATGCGCTGCCCAGCGTCTTTTTAAAAAATATATACTTTTATCGATTTCAGAGACGAAGGGAGAGGGAGAGAAAGAAACATTAAGGATAAGAGACAATCATTGATTGGCTGCCTTCTGCACGCTCCACATTGGGAATTGGGCCCGGAACCCGGGCATGTTCCTTGACCAGGAATTGAACCGTGACCTCCTGGTTCATAGGTCGATGCTCTACCACTAAGCCACACTGGCCGGGCCACCCAGCATCTTTAAATAGTCTCTGTGTCTGGGAAATTGTGTCATTAGGATTCCATCTCCCGGTGAAGAGGCCTTAATTGGGGCTGGAGTTCTACCACGAGGAGTTGGACTCTGGTCATTGGCCGGTCCCGCCGCCCTCCCCTTCTCCCCGCCCACTGCCCTGCCTCCTGCTCCAGGAGTCATACATGCCTTCGAGCTGATGGCCACAGGAGGCCGGGAGGGGAGTATGCCTCTCACCCTTCGGTGCTGACCAAAGTCCAAATCAAGGGCCAGCTGTCCCTCCCAAACCCCATAAAGACACATAAGCTGCCTCCCCCGCAAGCCATCTTGGAAAGAGGAGGGATGAGGAGAAGGGAGACCTTGAGACAAGATGGTTTCCATGGGAGTTTGACAAATCTGGTGTGTAGGTTGCACACTGCCCATGGCCCGGCCGAGGGAGCAAGTGGAGTGTGACATCTCACCTGCCGTCCACTCTCCTGGCGTGGAGGACGAGGTGTCTCTTAAAATTCTCGCAACACCTGTCTGAAGTCTGAACTTGAGCTATTTCATCCTGAAAGAGTCTCTTTTAAATCTGGAGGGAATGATTTCTAGTTAATGCGCAAATTTTTTAAAAATACATTTTCCTGCCACCAGTTTCCCAGAATAAAATGGGTCAGTTATAGAAACCTGTGTCATGTCAGAGGACAGAGCCTGCGCACCCACACACGTGCACGCACACATGCTCGTGCGTGTAATTTTAGTCTGTACAGCACATGGCACACAGTAGGATCCTCCACCTCTCGCGAGGGCAGGACCCACGTGGCACCTATGCTTCCTTCCTAGTCCCTGACCCGGTCCCGGGCACAGAGCGGGCCCTGCAGTGTCTGGTGATGGACAGAAAGGCCCTGGTGAGTGATGCAGGAGTCCTACGTGTCTCTGAGCCGAGGTGGGGGGCAGACATGTATCGTCATTTTAAGGGAAACCTGTATGGCTGGCCTTTAACTCCACAACCCTGTGCACAGAGGAACCCCAGGGAGCCCTGCACTGAGGGATGTCCCCAAGTGCAGCCCCACCTGAGTCACCTGCAAACGAGACGAGCAAGGAGCTGTCAAAGCCCCAGCAGAAGCAGAGCCTGCTGGGTGCGGAGGCCTTCCGTGAACCAGGAAGCAGGCCTGATCCCACAGGCACTGCTCAGCCCCCGCCTGTGGACACAGGGCCCGAACGAGAAAGGGAGGGACCCAGCAGACATGGCACATCGGGGGCGCTTCCACAGCCAGCTCGGGTTCTGGGCCTCCTCTGGCATCTCCCCCACAAAGTGCCTCCACTTGGCCCGTCAGCAGCAACTCTGCCAGGGAACCCAGCAGAACCGCGAATCCTACTTTCCAGCTGTGTGACCGCGGGCAAGCCACATACCCCTCTGGGCCTCGCCGTCCTCCAAGTTCAGTGGAATGGTGACGACTGCCCTGCCTCCTTGGCGCGCCAGAATGTGGCTGCGGAATGCTGACCTGAGCACAGAGGGACCTCAAGGCCCTTGGCACGCGGAGGTCTCCCCAGTGGCTGCGAGGGGACGCCACGGGCACAGCAGGAAGAAAATTCGGCTCTGGAGCCAGACTACAACTGGGCCCCAGCTTTGCCAGGGACCTGCTGTGCGGCCTCGAGCAAGTCACTCTTCTCTGAGCCTGTCACCTCCTCTGCAAGCGTTGCACTGAGGCAGCGGAGCCCCAAGCAGGTGAATGTGCGCCAAGAGCAGGCAGGTCCCCCACTGCATCCAGCATGGGGAGGCAGCAATGCCAGGGTGGGAACCAGTTTTGGAAATACCGTAACACAGATCAATAGCATAATAAAGCCCCATTTCCTCAGACCTCTGGCCCCTCCCTGGCAGGCTGGGCGAGAGGAAGACAGACACCTGGAACATCCTGTGGAATAGGAACCACTTCCATTCGAGTGCCCTTCAGAGGCTGGGAGCAAGGTTCCTGTGACCTTGACAGCCAGGAGTGCAGGGACCAGCTCATGTGGCCGAGGGGAGGGCGGGGGAGCAAGTCTGACTCTGAGCCTCAGGTTCTGCCTCTGCAAAATGGGGTCATGCCTTCTGGGGCTCCAAGAGCCACAATGGCATCTGACTTAGCTTTTTGGGGAGAAGCCATACCTCTGGACACTCCTCTAGCCTCAGTCCCTTCAGATACCAATGTGGGCCTGAGCAGCGAGGTCCCCATGGCTTTCACTGAGGCTCCGTTGGCCCCTCGTGGCTTAGCCTGAGCAGCCAAAGGCAGCGAGGTCTCGTGTGGGCCCACGGCAAGGTGCGTGGGCAGGGGCCTGGGGGAACATCGCTGCCACGGGTAACAGGTGTAATGCAAGGAAAGGTCTGGAAGGCCACCCACTGAGATTAAACGACCGGATTTTTTTCTTCCGTCTTATCTGCAAGGAACGTTTATTATTTCTATAATAAAGAGGGGCAAAAAGCTCACTGTTTTTTAAAAATATCTGTTGACGAAATGCCCATCAGTGTCAGGCGTGTGGGCCTCTGAATGTTATCTAAATAATTGATTTTCCACCAGCCCCACTCCCAGGCCTAGTGCCCAACTCTGACCAGTAGAGCTTCCTACGCCCTTCAGAGCTCCAGGCCACACCACACAGTCTCGCCCGCCCGGGAGGCTGCATATGCCCAGTCGCCTATGCACCCTGCCATCACCATCTCCAGGGCCTGCGCCAATGAATTAACAAGCCTTTCAGAGGTGTTCCCCTCTCCAGCAGGGGGCATGCAAGAGGCAGTCAATCAAGCACTCACATCATTGATGTTTCTCTTTCTCTCCCCTCTCCCTTCCTTTCTGAAATCAATAAAAATACATTTTTTAAAAAAAGGTATTTCCAGTGATGCAGACAGGAGCGGAAAGGGAGTCGAGCTGGAGAAATCACCAGCGAGCCGTGCAGAGAGGGCTTCTAAGGAGCTGGAAAATCCTCCTGTTCTTCCTGCACGGAGCTCCGGGCACACAGACCATGGCCCTGCCTCCAAGTTTCCATGTGGGTGGGGGCACCAAGGCGCCCAGGACAGGAGGGAACACAGTGCCATGGCACAGGAGGCCCTTCAGTGTCAGGGAGTTTGGGAGGAGCTGGAGGCGTCTGACAGGCTGGGGAGACCAGCTTCCCCCAGAGCTGGCCCAGAGGTACTCCAGTGGTCAGACCGCATTCCCCTGAACGCTGCAGGGAGAGATATGCCCTCCTCCATTTGTCTGCCTGGAGTCCAGCGCAGCGCTGGCTCCCAGAGACGGGCTGCTGCGCTAAGTGGGAGGACATGCTGGTGGCCTCGTCTTCTTTTCTGCGGTGAGGGCGATCACCGAGCCAGGCTTCTCCTCCGGCAGGGAAACCAAGTCCCGGTTCATCCCTGCCGGCCCAGCATCCCTGCTGGTAATGCTGCTTTCATCCCACACATCCTGGTTTGGGGGGAAATATGATAATCACTTGCCATTTCCCCATCACAGCTCCATGACACTCCCACCATCTCCAGGCAACGCGTCTGCTCACCACCAGCCTTAGATGCCGCCCATGCTCAGTCCCAGGCGACCACTACTGCAAGGAAGCCGCCGGTTCCTCTCCATCCCTCCACACAGCTCTTGGGACTCCCACCCCATCCTGTCGCAGAGCATGCCTTCTGCCTGCCCCCTCCACATCCCCCACTGTGGGCACTAGCTGCCTTGTTCATCAAGTCCTTCCCATGGAGCCCAGCCCCCTGCCTTAGAGGTATTTGATATATTATAAAAGGGTAATATGCAAATTGACCCTAACAGCAGAACCACTGGGAATGACTGGTCACTATGACACACACTGACCACCAGGGGACAGATGCTCAATGTAGGAGCTGCCCCTGGTGGTCAGTGCCATCCCACAGGGGGAGCTCTGCTCAGACACAAGCCAGGCTGATGGCTGCCAGTACAGCGGTGGTGGTGGGAGCCTCTCTCACCTCCTCAGTAGTGCTAAGGATGTCCGACTGCAGCTTGGGCCTGCTCCCCGCTGGCAAGTGGACATCCCGCGAGGACTCCCGGGCTGCCAGAGGGATGTCTGACTGCCAGCTTAGGCCCGATCCCCCCCGGGGAGCAGGCCTAAGCCAGCAGGTGGACATCCCCCAAGGGGTCCCAGACTGCGAGGGCACAGGCCGGGCTGAGGGACTCCCCCCCCCCCCCGCCAAGTGCACGAATTTTTGTGCACCAGGCCTCTAGTTTGATAGATAATGTTTGTTAAGTTAATGAACGTGCCACCAATCATGGTTCCTGCCAAGGCCCAAGGCGTCAACCAGAACACCAGCTCCTTCCCTGCCCTGGTCCCATGCCCTGTTGATTCAAGTCCCCAGGATCCACAAAACCGGGGGTTGCTTTGGTCAACTGCCTCTACAGTGCCTTGCAACTCAGCCATTTCACACTCTGAAGGCTGTGACAGGCCCATCTTCAGATTAGAAACCATCTTCAATGTCTACCACAGGCCTCAAAAGCACAGCACCTGCCACTTCCCATCAAGGACTGAACCCGTGGAAACCATGAGAAGATGACCAAGATTTGTACACGAGGATGTTCACCGCAGCAGCAGTTTTTAAAAGGAAGGCTGTAAACAAAACATGGCGCATTGTGCGAGGGAACACACTCTGCCACAAAAGGTCAGGTTTTGTAGAACATTTAGTAACATGAGAAAATGGTCACAACATGGTAAGGGATAAGGAGACTGCACAACAGGAGCTCAATTTTCTTTCTACCAGTGGCTTTCTCCGGGCAGTGGGATTCGGTGCCTTTTTTCGTTTGCTGCATTGTTCACCGTCTTCTACAGCTTATAGTCGGGAGAAAAACGGCTGGTAAGTCAGCGGCATTGCTGAGGCCATTGGGAGGCAGCGGAGGAAATGCTGAACTTGTGAAGATGTTGCATCAGACCCTTTCCCAGTGCTGCTCCTCTAGCCAAGGTAGCTGACATAAACCCAGGAAAAACAGGGCCCCAGACACAGCCAGGACAGCCTCCCACACTCAAGGCAGCAGGGAAAGCAGCCCGCCTCGTAGAAAACTCCACCATTACCCTTCCCTTAGCCCCTTCCTCAGAACGCAGACAATTTCTGGGTCTGTCAGTCAATGGCCTGAGAATTCATCCAATTCCACCCTCGCTTCAGGCTTGCCCTTGTGCCAAGGGGAATCGAGCCGGAGACCTGCCTGACCTCCCTCCTGGACATAGACCCCTTCTGCATGTCCCCAGCCTCTGTGTGCACCGGGCCATGCTCATCCATCTCAGATCAAAAATCCTCCAACCCAGCCCTAGCCGGGTGGCTCAGTAGATAGAGGGTCGGCCTGCGGACTGGAGGCTCCCAGGTTCGATTCCAGGCAAAGGCACGTACTTTGGTTGCAGATTCAATCCCCAGTTCTGGTTGGGACCCATGCAGGAGACGACCAATCTTTCTGTCTCTCACATCAATGTTTCTCACTCTCTCCCCCTCCCTTTCACTCTCTCTAATGGAAAAACATCCTCCAGTGAGGATTAACAAAACGTCCTCCAACCCAGCCCACCTTACCCCCCATGGCCTTTCCTAAGTCCTGTCTGAGGATGGGGCCCACAGACAACACAACCCATCCCCTCCCCATCCAGCTCCAGCCATTCAAAAACCCTTTCTTAATCTCAAGCACAGAGAGCACTCCTCGTCTCTTCAACACGCAGGTGAGGAGTATTTCTAGCCCAGGAATAACTGCATGTTAATTCCTTCCTGGAGAAGAGTTTCAATCTCCTCCTCAATAAACTCTCAAGTGGGGCTGCAACAAAGGGGCTGCCTCTCTTTCTCTCTCAAACCCATCCCATGGTCCCACCCCCCAAGTCAACCCCCCCCCCACCATCACCACAGTGATTCTTGAAAAAGACCTCAGAAGTAGAAGCTAACAGCCCCCTCCCCAGTTCTATAGGAGCCAAGGGCCGCCCTTCCCTTCAGGAAACACCCCTCACTGCCCTGCGGTGAGCACACCTCTTCCTGCAGGTGTGGTGGTCCCATCAGAATCCACCTGGTCCTGGCTGTCTGGTCATTATGACACCTGACTCAGAAGAAGCTGAGCTCTTAGCCCAGAAACTTTCCACTCATGAATGGCTGAGCAAGGCCCAGCCTCAGACACACCCATGACCCCTGAGCCCAGCCACATCCTTCCCCTCCCTGCCCTCCCCTCTCCAACCGCTATTTTCAGACAACCCATCAGGAGCCCACTGAGGGCCAGTGCTTGGCTGGCACCTTTAGGAGGGACCCCTTCTCTGGGAGGAATGGGGCATGGCTCCCCTTAGACTCCACACCCACCTCCATCACTAGGTTAACTGTCAGCGACATGAAGTGCCCCTGCTCTTTAATATGAGAACTGAGAACTCTGTATCCCCACCAGGGTCAGCGGGATGTTATCTAGAAGAGGGTGGGGTGCGGTCAGGCCCTAGCAAGATGGTCCTCCTCTGCCTCTGCACGGTACAAACCCAGCCTCCTCCCTCACTGCCCCCCTGCCCAGGACAGCCCCACCTGGACACCAGCCCTGGAGGGCTCTGCTGCAAGGAAGCCCCCCAACTAGCATTTATATAATAACAACATAGCATTTTATTTTTTCATTAAGCAGTCTCTTAGTATCACAATGGAATGATGAGAAAACAAGAACAAAAAAAATCTTATGAGTCTGCCAATCTCTACCACAGAGCAGAGACTTCAAGGCGATCGGGGGGAGGGGTTGGTAAAAGTGCCAAAAGTTCCAACATCACGTCTCTCCGTAGCCCACGAGGCTGGAGGGGGCAGGGAGGTGGAATGGTGAGAAGGTGGCACTGTCATAGTGGTCCTTGGCATTGCTGTCTCATGACTGACATGCGCAGATCTGTACGGGCACCCACAGGATCTCCTGGTGCCCAGCCACATGGCCCTCCACCTGCACAGGCACCCAGGCTCTCCAACCAGTGCTAAGACACACCCCACAGCCAGTTCTGCTGGGTGGGCAGCAGGAGAGTTGTGTAGAGGAGGGCAGAGGGCAGGCCACGCTGCGCAGGTGTAAGAGTCCAAAAAGTACCCGAGGCTCGTCCGGGAGACAGCGGTGGTAGAAGGCGAGTGGTGCAGGTGGCAGCCCTCCGGGAAGCAGGCAGTCCCTCCAGGAAGCAGGCCACCTAGAGCTTCACAGTGCCCGGGGGCAGGCTGTCATTGCAGAGTCTGTAGTATCGCAGGTCGTTAACCAGCCTGTGCACATTCTGGGTGAACGAGGGCAGATCCTGGAAGGCATGGGCACAGCTGCAGCCTGGCTGCACCCAGCACCCCAAGTCACCCCCCTCCCCCACCCACCAGCACTTCCAGCCCGGAGTGTGCTGGAGCTCCCAAACATTATACACAACGGGCCACTCCCGCTCCTCCCCGCACTGTGTGAGTGCACAGGCACTGTGGGGAGAAAGAACATGGCGAGGCTGCCCTCATGTGCACAGCCAGGCTCTGAGGGACAGAGGTTAGGAAACGTGCCTCAGTGACAGGCAGGAGGGAAGGGGACACTGGCAGCGCTGCCAGTGTGTCTCTCCTTCACCGTGTCCTGTCCAGCACGTGTGCGAACTCCTCTTCCCAGGGCTCCAGGCAGGCCCTGCCACTTAAGGGTGACGCCCTGGCAGAAGCCCGCCTGTACCTGTGATTTCACCTGCTGAGCACTGCCCACTGGGCCGCAGACTGTGAATGGAGAGGCTCCTTGCAGCTAAGACCCACACCCTACCAGGCAGCACCAGGAGGTAGCCAAGGTTTGCACCCTCATCTTTAGATCGTGAATACTGACGCCGGACTACACAGCAAGGCATGAGTAACACCAATGGCTCCCTGAAGCTCTGCTGGCAGGGGGCTCCGAAAACAGTGAGGCACTGCCAGCTCCCCTCCTCCCACCACCTTTTCCCTGGCTCCCCTCCCCTCCTCTTTAAGCTGCAGCCTCTGCCAAAAAGGCCCTCAGATGCCTGTTTCCTGGCTCCAAGTGGCAGGTCCGTGCCCCTCCACTGAGCTCTCGGTGCCCTGGCTCACCTGCTGTGGACAGTGCACACAGGCCCTGGAGCCAGAGCGCCAGGCCTGGCCCGCCCCCTGCTCTCCTAGGTTCTGTACCTGCCAACTGACGGCTGGCCTTCTGAGCCTGGGTTCACCTGGGAATGGGGTTAACAGGACCCATGCGTCAGAAAGCCAGTGAGGTCCACTGCGCTGCTGTGCCAGGCTTCCCACCAGGGCCTTAGGAAGGCCGAGACGGTGCCCACCCTGCCAGGCCCTGTGAGGAGCTGGCTTCACCCAGACAGTGAGTGAGCGAGTAAGTGAAGGATTCCTGTATGTCCTCCTGAGAAAAACATACCAACGGGTCTCCTTTAAATCAGCAGCTTCCAAATTCCAATCTGAATTTCCTAGTGGACACAGGAATCCATTTCTGTGTTTTACATACCCAGGAGCTTTGATGCACGGCTAAATTTGGAACCCATTGCTTTAAATCAAGAAGTTGACTGATAATGGTATCAGTAGGAACTAATCATTAAATATTAGAGTTTGGACTCTAGAATAGCAGTCGCCAACCGGTGGTCCGCGGACCTGGTGGTCTGTGAGGTCCGAAAGGCTGCCAACCGCTGCTCTAGAAAAAGGAAGGAAACACCCAATGGCTGAAGTGAACTTTAAGCCACAAGCGAACAGGGTAAGTGCCAGGGAAGAAAGACTCCAAGACAAGGAAAACAGGAGCCGAGTCTGAGAAAAGCTGTCCTGATACACATCACGGCCGAGACGAACAAGGAGGATGCAGGGTCTTGCTCCAGCAGGAACAGCATGTCCATCTAAAGACTGAAGGGAGCCCATAGACAGGGGCAAGCACAGGAGTCACCACCCCGAGGATGTGGGTGGAAGAGACCCCACTTTGTGTGAACTGGCCGAAGGCAGAAATGACTCGTCCCTTAAGAAAAGCTCTAGGAGAGCTGATCAGGCAAGAGCAGAGGCTTCCCAGCTAAAATGGGGGAGGGGCGAGGGGGAGTGAGGGCTCAGAAAAAGGCCCAGGACAGGAAACACTGGACACCAGGTGGGGACAGCCCACCAGACCTTCCCTGGGCAAGAGGGTGAACACTGTGAGGCTCCTCCCAGGACCTGATACAGGTCAGGCCACGCAGAGCCAGGCGGGGCGGTCGGGAAGAGCCCGGGTCCCACCTCTAAGCTGCGGAACGCCCATCTTCCCGCCTGTCTGCAAGCTCGGCCACAGTGACTCTCTGGGCAGCGGTGTGCTCGATGGGGACAGTAAGCACCAAGAAGCAGAGACAGAGCAGCTGGGCTGCCAGGGCCGATGCTGGGCCAGTGGCGGATGAGATGAAGATCACAGTGCTGCTGAAGCCAACACTGGGGAAAGCACGTGCCCCTCCATCCAGGCACAGCGCTGCGTCACCAGGAATGGCACACGCTGCCTTGGAGCCACAGGGGTACAAACCACACAGGAAGGCAGCCTGCCTCTCACTGAGCAGACACCAGGCATGAGCCCACAACGCCCTCCCTTTAGCCTGGCCTCTCTCCTCACCCGATCCATCTTGAAATTCCGCCCCAGCACATTTTTCTGGTTGGCATCCACACCATCACAGCCGGTCAGGAACTCGGGGAGGAAGGCTGCAAAGAAGCCATCAAAGTCCACAGAGGCCATGTTGTAAATGGCGATGCCGATCTCCTCCTGCAGAAGGTCGTGGGACTTGTGGACCAGGACCTGCAGCAGCACGTTCACAAACTGAAACAGCATGGTGGTCCGGAAGATCTTCTGCAGACAGAGCCCAGAGTGAGTGCTGGCCGCAAGCAGGCTCAGGGCCTCTGGCCTCTCCAGGTCCCTGACCAGGACCCAGCACTTTTGATGAGGAACCTTTCAGAGAAATGGGCACTTACCTTGTGATACAGCTTCTGCTTGGTGTTGAGTGTCTCCAAGTAGAAGAGGTTTTGTTTAAATAGGTGGATGTCAGGCTGGAGAAAGGACTGTCCAAATGCCTGTCCAAGAAATAAGACCATCATTCCACAGTAGCATTAAGCTCCACAAAGCCAGGCCCGTGGGCACCCTCCCCCAGGCCGGAGGACCAGATACCCAGAAGTGGCTCCTTCTGCTGATGCAGGGAAGGGACCTACTATCTCCATCTTCTAGCCTGTCTACTCAGATCTCAGGAATGTCCCCATGTAGTCTTATCTCCTATGTCCTTCCTACTGGGCCGGGCTTCTTTTGGTCTCATACACCTTTGAGCTTGTTTGGAGGTTCTAGCAGGGGACCGCAGCTACTCATATACCCTTGACCGAAGACCGTTCTCTCCTCTGGGGGGAAGGTCGCCCTCTTTGACCGAGCACACAACTTCGGGAGGGACGCGTATGGATTGGTGAGGAAAGAGGGGACACCCGCCTAGCCAGCCAGATCAGCCGAATCAACCCTGGCAATCAATGGGGTGACAGATGTCACAGCCAGATCGCCCTCACATCCTCATCCTACACCTTTTGTAATGAACCTCTGGACTCCTTCAGGAAGACTTATCATTGAAGCAAGAAGCTAAAAACTAAGACAACTCGCTCAGCCTCCCATCAAGCCAACCACTCACACTCCCGTAAGCCCTCTCCCTGGCATCCCAAGTCTTATAAAACAAAAACCCTTAGAGGCTCGTCACAGCCAGCTGCTTCTGCTTTGGAATTAAGCAACAGCAAATTTTCAAATTGCTTTGCCATTTCTGGGCTGAAAAAGTTAGAACACGCCCCCTCCTAAAACAAACTCACAAAGAGCCTTGTGTCCACGAAGACTGGGAAGAGTGGGGCAGGCCAATGAAAGGCAGACCAGTCCTGTGCAGGAACCTCCTAAAATAAGCCAGACGGCCTTGTCATTCTGTCCCCTGGCTCCTACGCTACAAGGAGGGTCTTCTGTACCTCCTGCTGCAGTGATCTCTATGATGCCCACTGGTTTCCACTTACTTACTTTTCAAGTCAGGTTTACTGAAGTCTAACACAGAGTAAACACTGCCCCCGAGGTTCACCATTATATAATTCTGACCAACACATCCAATGTCTAACCACCATCACAATGGAGATACAGGCATCTCTAGCTCCTCAAAGTTCCCTCCGGCCTAAGGCAACCACTGCTCGTTTCCTGAGACCTGCCTCTTCCAGCACCTAACAGAATGCATCATGCCAAGCATGTGAAACTCACGGCTGGCCAGCAGGCTGCATGCCTTGTTTAAATAAATGAGGCATGCAGTCCATCGGCCTCGAGTTTGACATGCTTGAATTGCAGACAGTCTTCTGAATCCAGCTTCTTCACCTACCATAATGTATCATAACATTTTACGTTGCCATCTGCATAATATGTTCCCCCATTTTTTTTCCTTTTCTTTTTTGTTAATCCTCACCTGAGGATATTTCTCCATTGATTTTTAGGGAGAGAAAGCGACAGAGAGAGATATCGATGTGAGAGAGACACATTGATTGGTTGCCTCCTACATGTACCCCAACCAGGATTGGGAACCTACAAATGAGGTACGTGCCCTTGACTGGAATTGAATCCAGGGCCATTGAATCTTCAGTCCGAGGGCCAACACTCTATCCACTGAGCCAAAATGGCTAAGGCTGTTCCTTTTCTTTTTAAATCCTTACCTGAGGATATGTTTATTGATTTAAGAGCAAGAGGAAAGTGGAGAGAAAGAGAAAGAGAAAGAGAAAGAGAAAGAGAAAGAGAAAGAGAAAGAGAAAGAGAAAGAGAAAGAGAAAGAGAAAGAGAAAGAGAAAGAGAAAGAGAGAGGAAGGTAGGGAAGGAGGAGAGAAAGAGAGGAGAGAGAGAAAAAAAAACATCAATGTGAGAGAGAGACATCCATCAGTTGCCTCTTGTATGCCTCTGACAGGGAATCAAACCCACAACCCAGCTATGTGCCCTGACTGGGAATTGAACCCACAACATTTTCATGTATGGGATGATACTCTGACTGAGCCACACGCAGGCAATATGTTCCTTTTTATTGTGGAGCAACAGGCTCTTACATGCATGCACCACTGTTTACCCACTGCCAGCAACAGATATTTGCAATGTTTCCAGCTTTTAGCAATTTTTTTTAAAAGCCACTATAAACACCTGTGTACAGGTAAGTATATGTTTTCATGTATCTTAAGTAAAAGACTTAGAAGTGGAAACTGTTTTCCAACGTGGCTTTTATCTATACTATTTATCAAAAAAGACTTAAAAGCGAGGACAGAGGTTAAGAGGAAGGCAGAGGGGACTAACACTTAGTACTCCACACCAAAGCCTGCGGGGGGGGGGGGGGGACGACACACACGACAGTGCTGGCGATGGAAGTTCAGCAAAGTGGTTGCAGGAAGCCCAGGGGTAGCATGTGCTTTTCCAGAGAGATCCCCACACAAGGAGTTCGGGTGCAGACGTGCATGTGAGCTGGTGGGGAGCTGAAGAGTGAGGAAAAGCAAGTACTAAAAGAACAAAAAGAAAACCTTCCACTTCAACCTAGACTTTGAACACAAATTGTGTGTATGCAACTGAGTGCAGAGCAAGGAGAGCACCTTCGACAGCCGGCTGCCCTAGCAAGGGGAGGCACCATCTTCACAGCAGGTGTGGTCCGCCCCCGACAGCTCACTCTCTAGGCTGGAACGGTCACACTTGATCTGAGAGAGGGCACCGAGGCACAGAGCAGGGCTCCTCCCAATTCTGTTCTGGCCAGAATTCTCTCTACAGATGCAGACCATGGGCCCCTCCAGAGACTCCTATTCAGTCAGCTTCCAGTGAGGGACAGCCCTCTGGTGCTGATGCCGTGTCATCTCCCTCGACACATGGAGAGCCTGGGGTTCCGAGAAATGGATGAAGTGCACAGCACTAAGAGGCAGAGTTGAGCTCAGACCACGCTACAGGCTTCCGAGGCGGTACTTGTCGCAGTGGCCATGTTAGGAAGTGGGGCTGAGTTTCAGAGAAGCCAAGGGACAGGCAGCAATGGACCCAGGTGTCCTGAACGAGGCCTGTCTGTTCTTGGGCCACAGGGCAACCTCGGCAGCTCTTCCACGTTACCTGCATGATGGCACTGAACTGAGGCTCATTCTCCATCTGCTCCTCGGCAACCCCCCTCTGGACACTGGCCAGGACAGTGGACTTGAAGAAGTACCTCCAGTTGTGATGGAGTGTCCGGAAAAGGAGCTCAAACAGCTCAGCCTTCACGTCAGGGGAGGGGCGCTGTGGAGACACACAGAGACCCTCAAACCTTCCCCTCCTGCGGCTCAGGAGCCACTCACAGCCCAGGCCCAGAGCAACAAAGAGGTCTCAGAGATGCCTGGCAACAGCAAGCTGTCAGCTTCCCACCCACACCCCTGTCCTATCAAGGCCCCCAAGTCAGCAGGTCAAATCAGGAGTACTTTGGCAGAGACAGGGCTGCCTGAGACAGAACGCCTGGGTCGGTGCCAAGGGACCCTTTTCTGATGGACACACTCAGCTTTTCAAGCTCAGAAAAGGCTACTAAATGGAAGAACAATTAGGAAAATTGCTTTTCTGTTCAGAAAGCAGCTGATCTGATCTGTCAGAGAGTCTTGGTAGTTGCTCCTTTTCCCACGATAAAGAACGCTGTCCAACTAACCTGCCGATTTTACACAACTGCAGAAGCTAAAGACAAATAAGAAACCTTAAAGCAGAGCTACCCTCCGTAGAAAATGGCTTTCAGGGGTCCTTCAGAGCCACAGAGAGCAGCAGCAGAGGACTTGAGGGAGGCAGCACCTCCGGAGAGGCAGGGGAGCAGCTAGCAGGGCTGACTGCTCTCGGGGCCTGTCTCCCCTTTCAGTGGAGCTGGGATTCTGGGATGAGGAGAGGAGAGGGAGGCAGGCTCAGCAATACTTTCTAATTTGAACAAAAATCTCCAAGTCACTACAGAGCATAACAGGTCACATTAGTCCAAATGGGTCTGGAGAATTCATAATGATAAGGCCCAGATATATTTAATTAAGATGAAATTGAGACAGAAGGCACGAGCTTCTATGGCCAGAATCCTTACAGGGCCCACGTATGTTTAATGATGCAAAGCAAGTGGACTCATTTAAGCCTTAATATGGGCAGTTAAAAAGGTTAGCTCTTATTTATGTAACTATTACATAAAATGTAGTTAATCTACTTATTCTGGGTCTTGTCATGCTGTGTCTGTCTGTTTGCCAGGAAGAACAGAGAGCTTTGCTATAACAAGGAAAGCTTTGGATCATTCTGAAAACTTGCCTTGTATCCTTAGGCTCATGAATGCTCTTGATAGGAAAAGTCCATCCTACATAATAAAAGGCTAATGTGCAGATCGACCGAACGACAGAATGACCAGTCGCTATGATGCTCAACATAGGAGCTTCTCCCTGGTGGTCAGTGCGCTCCCTCAGGGGCAACGCCACTCAGCCAGAAGCTGGGCTCACAGGTTGGCGAGTGCAGTGGCAGTGGTGGGAATTTCATGCACTGGGCCTCTAGTTTGTTAAAATGTTTGCTGTAGAACACTATATATTCACCTAAAGTTATAAACTGTTTGCCAGAGAGGCTGATCTTTACCAACCAACCTTGCTTACACTAGACTAGTTCTAATTAACTCAACTAATATAAAATATTGTACCAAGCTAAAGGCATTCTTTCTTAGAGAAAAGTATTTTACAAAAATAAAATAAAATAACAAACTAACTTTAAAACCAATGCAGTTTCCTTACTATTTTATCCCCTCCCCAGTTGGCTGGGACAAGCCCAGCCGCATCTACCTCGGCAATTATGGGATACACCTGCTCCATGCTCAGGGCGATGATGCTAGGAAGGAAGGGCTTGAACACCTGGCCAGGTTCCTGCACCACCACCTGCAGGATCTTCAGGAACTTCTCGACCACCCGGCAGCCAGTGCTGCCTTCATGGAGGATGCTCTCGGCTAACTGTTCTCTGCAGACAAAAGAAACCACACAGTAGCCAAGGAATGTTTCTTTGGGACCAGCATGAAACCAACACTGTGGTAAGTGAAGAAGAGGAGCAAAAAGTCCCACACTTTGTAGCCGGGCCCCACTACTTCTCCTTGAAATGTGAAAAGCGTGGACAACAGGTGTGTGGTTACCTGGTAAACATATTGAGGAAAGTCTGTATGATCTGTTCAGTGAAAGGAACACCCATCTGTACTCTAAGGCCTCGAAACAAAGTGAGGAAAAAGCTCAGCATCTCATCAGTCACATCTAAACAAAGGACAAAGCAAATGATCAGAGGCCTGCACACAGGGATAAACGGAAGCCCCTGGCTTGACAGACTTCCTCTTGCAATCTGCTCTATCATCTCTCTCAGGCTTCCTGCTGAAGAAATTTCCCCAACACCATCAGAGCCAGTGACGGAAAGTGGGAAATGATGAGGGACATGCTGAGAAAACAGCTCTGGTGCAGTGAGCCTCCGCAGATGGCTGCAGATAGGACATGGAGCCTCCCCTGCCGCTCCGCCTCAGCCAAGTTCAGAGTTTTCACTTCAGATGGAGTGTTTTGCACACACACTGATGGAACTATTCACTCGGGTCAACACTGAAGTGCTTCAGCAGTTTCTCTCTATGACCAGTAATCCTTGCAGTGGGGGTTAAGTCAGGGGTCAAGTGACTAAACGTGGACAATGAAGGTGTATTCAGATTGCAATGGCCCTGGTCCATTAAATGCATTAATGTCAGAAAACATTGGTTCCATTTAATGTACTTTCACTTGCAAATCTAAACAACCATCTTATAGAGTATGTTTTGGCTCCAACCAGAAAAACTCTGCTTACAAGAGTCAATCAGTGAATTTTTGCTGATTCAGAAACCCCTCAATATCTCCTAAGACTGATAAGACTACCACTGTAAACGCTCTCACATACCTGCACAGAGCTAGACAGAGCCTGTAGTGACAGTGGCAGAGTGGGGTGCAGGGCACCACTTCAACCCCACCTTGCCATATGTGTAAGGAAACAGCATTTGTGGAAAAAGTTCTCTTTCTTCTCCTGTATAATGTCCCAGTACTCTCAGCCATTTAGGCTCCACACTGGGAGAAGGCAAAGCCTTCAAAATAAAAACGAGGCAAGTAACTCAGTGCCACCTGACACAGGTGCAAAGCCCATGGGAAGGCTCCCTGGGCCTGAGCCCCAGAACCCCACATAAACCTCACTGCCCTCTGCTTTCAGTGGCAAGGCCTATACTGCTGACTGGGGGTGCTCTACAGAGCTAAGTAGGGACTCGGGCCCTTGTGCGGCCTGCAGCCAGCTCCTACCTGACTGGTGAATAAAAGCTGGAAAGAGGGCCAGGGAGACCTGAACGGATTCCTGCAGTGACTGGTAGCAGATCTGTCGGGACTTGGTGGATTCCCCGGAGACACTCTCCACGATATCTTCTAAGACACTAAGTGTCTGGTGGATAATCACTTTGGCTGCAAATCAAGATTACGTTGCATGTTATGACTTGTCTGAGGATCAAGAGTAAGAGGAAACACAAACAAAGGAGAGGAAATCTGCACGGGTATTTAGAGGACAGTGACACAGACACCTCGCTGAAGGAGCAGTATCTCTTGATTTTCTCTCTCCTGCTCCTCCCTCCCCTCCTTTTCTTCCTTTCCTTCTTCTTTTTTTTTTTTTTTGTTTCCTTTCAGAACTCCAGGTGCCTGCTCAGCTATTCTGCTTCTATCCACCACAAACAAGTCCAAAGAGAAGAAAAGATCAAATGTAGCTTCAGGTTAGGCGCCTGAGACTTAAGCTTCTAAAATGGTGAACCAACTGGTGAGAAAACCAGTGTCACACATAATTACCACACACAAGAATGAACACATACAGATCAAACATTCTCCTTCAACTCCAAATCCGACCCTCCCCTGATAATCCACACAGCACCTGCCACCCACATCATGAAATAAAGGAACCTCACTTTACAAGGGGGCTGGGAAGCCCTGAAGGGGACCTTTCACACATGCACCACTAGTTGCAGCCTACATAACCAACAGAAAGAAGGTAAGAATTATTTTGACAAGGGAGGTCATTTTTCACTTAGGAATTTCATCTGCTTTCAAGAGAAAAAGATCCCCTCCCTGACCCAGCAATAATGCACTAACCCCACTTGCACCAAATGAGAAACTGCTAAGGCCTCAAACTCCTGTTCTCCTATAATGAATTTCAGTTGAAAACAACCTTCCCCAGTTTCCTCCTAAGAGCTAACAAAAGCTGTCCTAAGCCTCCGTGTGCATGTGCCCTGCAATGGATTCCCAGGCGGCAGAGGCCTAAGCGATGGGTCCATTCCAAGCCCTCAGCCAAGGGGTGGGGAGCAGCCTTGGAAGAATGGGGGAGGGAGCAAAGCAGGTCAGAGGAGGAAGTGAAGAAAAAAATTAAGGTGGGAAGGAAGGAAAAGGGGAGGGTGAGCAGAGGTAAAGATAAAGGAAAGAAGGAATGTGGGGAGGGAAGGAGGGTAGTAGAAAATGGGAAGAATGATGATGGAACAGAAGTAGGAAATAAGGAGGAAAGAGAAGTTTATAAATGATGAGTCAGTAGGAAAATTGTTACATAAAGGAGAAAAACTGTGTGAGAGCAAGAAGCCAATAAGGAAGTCAAATACAATTGTGCGTGAAGGGGTAAGATTAAAAAATAAAGTTAATAGGGGTGACCAAGCCGACAGGGGAGGGCAGTTAGGGGAATCAGGCAGGCAGGCAGAGTGGTTAGGGCAGGCAGGCAGGTTAGCAGTTAAGAACCAGAGGTCCTGGATTGTGAGAGTCCCCAAGAACTCCATATTGGAGAGGGTGCAGATTGGGCTGAGAGACCGCCCCCCATGCACAAATTTCGTGCACCGGGCCCCTAGACCTATATAATAAAAGGGTAATATGCAAATTGACCCTAACAGCAGAACCACTGGGAATGACTGGTCACTATGACACACACTGACCACCAGGGAACAGGAGCTATCCCCTGGTGGTCAGTGCGCTCCCACAGGGGGAGCTCTGCTCAGCCACAAGCCAGGCTGACTGCTGCCAGCACAGCGGTGGTCGCGCAAGACTCTCCCACCTCCTCAGCAGTGCTAAGGATGTCTGACTGCACCTTAGGCCAGCTCCCCGCTGGCAAGTGGACATCCCCCGAGGGCTCCCAGGCTGCCAGAGGGATGTCTGACTGCCAGTTTAGGCCTTATCCCCCAGGAAGCAGGCCTAAGCCAGCAGGTGGACATCCCCCGAGGGGTCCTAGACTACAAGAGGGCACAGGCCTGGCTGAAGGTCCCTCCATGAGTGCACAAATTTTTGTGTACTGGGCCTCTAGTGTATTTATAACTTTGTTGATTTATTACTGAACTAGGGGCCCGGTGCACAAAAATTTGTGCACTCAGGGGGAAGAGGAGTTCCCCCTCAGCCCGGCCTGTACCCTCTTGCAGTCTGGGACTCATCAGGTGATGTCCACCTGCTGGCGTGCCTGGCCAGCCTGTATGAGGGGCTGATGGCTGTTTGCAGTCTGGCCAAGCCCCTCAGTGGGAACCCTCACCCCATGGGGGTGTGGCCAGCCTGGGTGAGGGGCTGAAGGCCGTTTACAGGCTGCCCACAATCCCTTCAGGGTTTGGGTCCCTACTGGGGTGCCTGGCAAGCCTGGGTGAGGGGCTGAGGGCCGTTTTCAGGCTGCCCACAACTCCCATTGACCCAACGTCCCAGCGAGGCTGGCTGGAATCAGGTTTCTGGGGTTTATTTATCTTCTATAATTGAAACTTTGTTGCTTTGAGCTGAGGCCTAGGCAGACAACAAAGCCTCCTGTTTGCTTCAGCTCTGGGGCTTCTATAATTGAAACTTTGTGTCCTTGGGGGGCCTAGGCAGGCAGTTTTCTCCATCATTGGTGCAATAGAAGCCTCCTGTTTGCTCTAGCTCTGTGGCTGCCGGCCACCATCTTGGCTGGGTTAATTTGCATACAGCTGCTGATTGGCTGGTGGGCATGGCTTAAGTGTAACAGAGTGGGGGTCAATTTGCATATTGCTCTTTTATTAGATTAGATGCTAATATATGAAAAACAATCACAAGTGCCTGCTTTCTACTTTTTTTTTAAAATATATTTTATTGATTTTTTTTTACAGAGAGGAAGGAAGGGAGAGGGATAGAGAGTTAGAAACATTGATGAGAGAGAGACATCAATCAGCTTCCTCTTGCACACCTCCTGTTGGAGAGGTGCCCGCAACCAAGGTACATGCCCTTGACCAGAATTGAACCTGGGACCTTTCAGTCCGCAGGCTGACACTCTATCCACTGAGCCAAACCGGTCAGGGCTGCTTTCTACTTTTTACTGAAAAGCTAAGATTCAAAATAGTTTAAAAAGTTGGAAGAGCAGAGGAGAAAACACGATGGCAGCATAAGTGAAAACTGGAATTGCTGCTGGGCACAATTATTTCAAAAACACAACAAAAAGAAAAAACAGACACCACCCAGACCCACAAGACGGATGGCTGAGTGGAAATTCTACAACTAGAACGAGACTGAGATGCAGAGGAAGTGCGGAAATAAAGGGCAGAGGTACAGAGGTGCGCACGAAGGGTCTCGCGGAAAGGGCTGGCAGCATTTCCTACTAGAGGGAGGCATAAGCTCCCAACGGTTCTGAACTCCAGTTCCAGGCGATTTTCTGGGGACTCAGAATCATACCGGGAGGAGCTGGACTGTCTGGCACCGGGAAGATCTTCAGAGCGGCTTTTTCTCCGTGGTGCCAAGGGTCACTGTGACCCGGTGCCTCTTAAAGGCAGGGCTGAGAATTGGCCATAGCTGATTGCTCCGCCCTGTTGACTCCCCGATATCCTGCCCCACCCAAGCTGCGCACAGAGACTTTTGCATATAAAAGGCTGGCAAGCCCCAGGCAGAAGCTAAAATAGCACCTTCTTAGAGTTTCAAGAGACTGTGTACCCAGTGGTCAGAGCGGGACCACCCAGTCTACAACTGCTCAGACTCATAAGGGACGCACTCAGGGGGCAGACTTAGTGGGCACCAAAGCCCCACTGAAGCAAGTCTTGCCCCATAAGGGTGCCTTCAGCATAGAAGTTCTCTCATCATGGACACAGCTGATTAAAGCCACTCTGTCAACGCAGGGAAGCAGCCAAAATGTGGAGTCACAGTGACAGCAATGGAGGAAAGCAAACAACTGGATATAGAGTTCAAAACCACGGTTATAAGGCTTTTCAAGAATATTCTAGAGGCTGCCGATAAATTTAGTGAGATCCTCGAGGATATGAAAAAGGACCAGCTAGAAATTAAGCATACACTGACTGAAATAAAGAATAATATACAGAAATCCAACAGCAGACGAGAGAATCACAAGAATCAAGTCAAAGATATGAAATATGAAGAAGCAAAACCCACCCAGCCAAAAAAGCCAAAAGAAAAAAGAATCCAAAAGTATGAAGATAGTGTAAGGAGTCTCTGGGACAACTTCACGCATATCAACATCAGAATTATAGGGGTGCCAGAAGAAGAGAGAGAGCAAGATATAGAAAACCTATTTGAAGAAATAATGACAGAAAACTTCCCCTACCTGGTGAAAGAAATAGACTTTCAAGTCCAGGAAGCACAGAGAACCCCAAACAAAAGGAACCTAAAGAGGACCACACCAAGAAATATCATAATTAAAATGCCAAGAGCAAAAGACAAAGAGAGAATCTTAAAAGCAGTAAGAGAAAAGCAGTCAGTTACCTACAAGCGGGCACCCATATGACTGTCAGCTGATTTCTCAACAGAAACCATGCAGGCCAGAAGGGAGTGGCAAGAAATATT
>PVJC01029162.1:0-22124 GCA_004026665.1 Murina feae
CGGGGGCGGGGCCTGGACGGGGCTTAGTCGGGGCGGGGCTTAGTCGGGATGGGCCAAGTCCAGAAGAAAGACTAAGGATATGGGGGCCTTTGCTGCTTCCAAGGGTTCTCTGCCTTGTTATCAAGGATGAACACCTGGAATCTATTACCTGCGAGATTATCGTCAAGCCCCCGCGCTGTGGAGGATCTTTTCAAGGGGCCTCCCTTCTAAGAGCAGCCTCCCCGGGTGGTCTGTGTTCTCTTTGAAAAGTTAACAGGTCGCGCTCTGGCCAGGTGCTCGGTTGGGGTGTCTCCGGTGACCAAATACACCAAAAGGTTGCAGGTTCGATTCCTAGTCGGAACACATGCCTAGGTTGCGAGTTAGACGCTGTTGGGGCACATATGGGAGGCAATCGATAGCTGTTTCTCACATCAACGTTTCTCTCTCTCTCTCTTGCTCCACCCCCCTTCCTCTCTAAAAAGCAATAAAAGCGTATCCTCAGGTGAGAATTAAAAAAAAAAAAGATTAAAAAAAAAAAAGTTGAACAGCCCTAGCCGGTTTGGCTCAGTGGATAGAGTGTCGCATGCAGACCGAAGGGTCCCAATTTCGATTCTAGTCAAGGGAACACGCCCAGGCTGCAGGATCAATCTCCAGTAGTGGGGTGTACACGGGCAGCTGATCAATGATCCTCTCTCATCATTGATGTTTCTATCTCTCTCTCCCTCTCCCTTCCTCTCTGAAATTAATAGAAATATATTTTTTAAAAGATTAATGAATTGTTTGGGTCTCTCAAGAATACAGGGAGATAGCTAGGACAGGTGCTATTGTCTGATACATTTATTTCTTCCCATCTCCCCACCTATGAAGTAGGTCTTACCGTCCGGATTTTAGAGGGGAAGAAACTGAGGCACAAAAAAAAAAAATAAATGAAGTTATTTGGTCAAGATCTGGAAGCAAAAACTAGTTTAAAAATTAAATCCAAGAGTCTTCTTCCAGTCGCTTTCCCACACACTTTCTTCCTCCGAACCCCATAGCTAACTGCCCACACATATCTGAGGGAGCAGGGCTGAGTCTCTTTGGAATGGCGGTGCTGCCAATCCCTCACCAAGCCCTCTTGCTTTTAACATCCACCGATTGCTCAATCCTGCCCACTCCTCTCCACCCCCCTGAGCCCCTGGTCCAAGACCTCTCTCTCCTGGATCCTGGCTCCCACCGGCCCTCTGCTCCCCTGTCTAACATGGTTGCCACTCCCATCCATGCTCCGCAGCCAGGATGACCTGCTCACTGCTCAGCACGAGAGCACTATCCAGGCCCTTCCCCTGATGGTTTGGCCTTCTTAGCTCCATCTTTTCAAGAATTATCCCCCTCTCCTTTCTCTCCCTCTCCCTACCTCTCTGAGATCAATAAAAAAATATATTTTAAAAATTATCATTATATTATTACAGTGAGATACACATAACATAAAATTTACCATGTTCACCATTTCAAAAATGTTGTTAATGATATTTTTTAGAGAGAGGGATAGAGAGAAACACCATCGATTGGCTGCCTCCTGCACGCCCCCTACTGGATATCAAGCCCACACCCAGGCATGTGCCCTGACCAGAAATTGAACCAGTGGCCTCTTGGTTATGGGTTGATGCTCAACCACCGAGCCACACCAGCCAGGTGCATGTTAACCATTTATTTTATTTATTATTATTTTTAAAAATCTGTATTGTTGAAAGTATGACATAGGTCCTCCCCCCCCCCCATAAACCTCTTCCAGCCCACTCCATCCTCCCCCCAGGCCCTCACCACCCCATGTCTGTGTCCACAGGTGATGCATATATGCACACAAGTTCATTAATTGATCTCTTCCCACCCACCCTCCCCTGCCTTCCCTCTGAGGCTCAACAGTCTGTTCCTGCTTCTATGTCTCCGGGGCTGTTTTTGATCATCAGTTTATTTGATTGGCTAGATTCCACATATGAGTGAGATCATGTGACACTCATCTTTCTCTGACTGGCTTATTTTGCTCAGCATAATACTCTCCAGGTCCATCCATGCTGTTGCAAATGGTAAGAGTTCTTTCTTTTTTATCGCCGAGTAGTATTCCATTGTGTAAATGTACATAGTTTTTTATCCATTCATCTTGCTCTTTCCAAGTCTTAGCGATTCTAAATTGCATTCCTATGAACATAGGGGTGCATATGTTCTTTCTGATGAGTGTTTTGGGTTTTATAGGATATATTCCTAGAAGTGGGATGGCTGGGTCAAATGGAAGTTCCATTTTTAATTTTTTGAGCATGTTAACTATTCCGAGGTGTAAATTCACACTGTTGTGCAAGCATTACTACTCTCAAGTCCAGAACCTTCTTATCACCCCAAACGGAAACCTCTTACCCATTAAGGAGTCACTTCTCATTCTGCCCTCCCCCTGCCTCTGTCCACCACAGCCTGCTCTCTATCTCTATGGATTTGCCTAATCTACATACTTTATATATAGCTGGACTCGTACAATATGTGGAATTTTGTGACTTCTTTCACTTAGCATAATGTTTTTAATGTTTATCCATGCTGTAGCATGTGTCAGGGCTCCATTCTTTTTTATGGCTGAATACTATTCCATTGCAAGAATAGACTGCGTTTAGATTATCCACTGGCGAACATTTGGGTTGTTTCCCATTTTGGGCTGTTATAAATTGCTATAAATCGCACCCTGATGCCCATGTGTGTCCAAGTTTTTGTTTGAACATCCGTGTTTAATTCTTGGTATATACATAGGAGTGGAGTTGCTGGGCCATGAGGTCATTCTGTGTTGAACTCGTTGGGGAACAGCCAAGCTGTCTCTACAGTGATGGCACCACTTTACACCCTCACTGGCCGAGCAGAAGGTTTCCAACTTTCCACATCCTCGCCGATACTTGTTATTTTCCATTTTCTTATGGCCATGCTGCTGGGTGTACCTAGTTCCATTTTTCAATTCTCTCCCCACCCCCACTCCTACCACCCTTACTACTATGGCCTTTTGCATCTTTAAATACACCACTTTCTCTTCAAAGGGGCCTTTACTTATGCAGGGGCGTCTGCTTTTGCTCCTCTCCCCAGCTAACACACATTCCCCTCAAGCCCATCGCCTTCCTCTCACAGCCCCGACTCAGCTGGGGCACATTTCCTTGTGTGGTTACTGACTGATGTCCATCTTCTTGACATGGCTGCAGCCTGCCCCAGGCAGGGACACTTCCGTGTTTGCTATCCGCTGTGTCCCCCACCCTCAGCATGGTCCCAGGAAATTCTTGGTGCTCCATCAATGTGTGGGAAGGACAGATGGACAACGAATAAGACCCAAGTGTGGGTCCTACCTCCTTGTGAATTTTCCTTTTCTGTTGTTCACTGCTCAGTGGAGTTGGCCAACCTCGATAAATTAAGGACTGAAAACCCTGCTTTGTCCATAGGACTCTGGAGGCTGATGGGATTCTGGTCGGGGATTAATACTCACTAATGTCCCCCTTCAGAGCCAGGGCAGCCCCGCGGGGGAGTGAAGCCTCGTGTGGGAATTGTGTGGATTCTGCCCTGCAGGGCTGCGGAAGGTTTAGGAACTCAAAATATATTTGCTTGGTGTAAACATGACCCTTAGCATGACAGGGTGATCCCTGTGTTTGCCAAGCCATTAATTTTTATGTAATAACAGCAACCACAACCCACTGCATTCCTCCCCCATTCTGAGTCGTTCTTAAGGTCAGATCTGTGGGATTCTGAGAGACAAAAACCTTATAAACTAGAAGGGAGCGGTGAGTTTCTGTGTTTACAGCTCAGCTCCTACACGTAGCTCCAAGGGGCCGAAAGGGAGGATTAAAAATTCATACAGCGACTTCCTTCCGAGGAACTCCAAATGCTTCCGCCGTCTCTATCCTGTGAAAGTCATTAGCAGCCCGACATCACCATGCCCATCTTGAAGACAGGGAAACAGAGGCCGGGAGCTAGGAGGCTGCTTGGCCAGCCCCGTGTCCTCCCCTTAAGGGAGCAGCAGGCTCTGGCCAAGCCTCCTTCTTGCCTGTCTGCAGCCCGTGGTGCCCCCGCCATCTGCTTGATTAGGACAATTGATTTATTCATTCTTAGTGGTTGGGGGGAGGGGGGCCAACATGCCATTTGGGTGATATAAATATCTCTGGAAAAAGCTAGAAAACATTGTGTCATACATATTTCCTTAATACCACAGTTTATCACACATGTCCAAGCGCACACAGCTCCATCAGCTGAGGAGGGGGGTGGGGAGGGGGGCCCGGGAGAGACTGAGTTACAGAATCCTCAGTCCCAGCTGAAGACCTGCCGTGGGTTTCTTTCTCTCGTGTGTGGCTTGTGGAGAACCTCCAGGAGAGCACAGAAGGGTCGTGTCCGGCCGGAACATCGGGCGGTCGGGAAGCAAGGGTGCGGGATGTCTGTCAAACTGGCCAGTTTTCACAGAAAGAGATGGGGATGGTCATTTCCCCACTCCTCATTCGCCCTGGACTCACAGAATCTGAATCTCCCCCGTGGTTTCTCTTACCTCCGCCCCTGACTCCTCCCATCCCCTCATTAAAAAAGTCTTGAATCCCAGTGACTCTACTGTTAGAAATTTAGCCCACGGAAATAGCTAAAGACCAGTAAAAAGGTTTAGTGACAGAGCGTTCCTCACAGCAGGTAGCCCGTGGTGGAAGGCACGACCTCCAGGGCCAACCGACGGGAGGCGATGGATAAGTAAATCGTGTGGTTTGTCCCCTAAAACCTTGCTCAGATGGGAAAGAAAGAAATTGGCGAGCTGTACCCCGAGGTGTTCACAGCGTGTGTCTTTGGGTGCTTGGAACGCCGATGACTTTTCTTTCCTGTAGCGAGTTCTAGTTTGGGGACCATGTGTTTACAGCCAACTTACAGCTGTGGGTTCTGACAGACATTTTAGGAAATCACTGAGACTGAGACGTCAGAAATGAACAGGAGGGCCACAGGAGTAAAGGCCCATTCGTGAGCCAGGGTCGGGCGGGAGTGGGAGACGGCAGAGGCTGATGCTGAGCAGGACGGTGCGTCTGTGGGTGGGGGACGGGCTGGGTATCTTTCGAAAGCCAGGGGGAGGAAAGCACACTGCATGTGACAGGCCATTGGGAGCCACTGTCGATTCTTAAAAAAGAAAAGACACAGGCCGTTCCAAGTCAGCCCGAGAAGAGCCAGCCCAAGGAGGAGGGAGCTGGAGGGACCCTGACAGCCTCATAATTCTTGTGTGGCAGGAGCTCATTCCATGGGCTCCGGGGCTAAGGGTTTTGAAGAATCACAGAACTCGGAAGAAGTCTTCCGATTGTTCGTTTGATAGATAAGACAACTGCTGCTGGAAGAGTGAAGCACATTATTCCCAGACACACAGCAAGACTGGCACTAGGGGTCCCTGGTCCCAGCTCCGGTCCTAGCCCACCTCTCTGCTGCTTGATCCCAATTCTGAGATGTTGACCACATGTACAACCTCCCAGGAGAACTGAAAGCTCTGGTGAGCTTCCTGGAGTTCCACCAAACAGCCCATCTTTTCACCCGTCCATCCGTCCATCCATCCATCCATCCATCCATCCATCCGTCCGTCCGTCCATCCATCCATCCATCCATCCATCCATCCATCCATCCATCCATCCAACACTCACCAAGCACCTATGAGGAGAGAGATAGGCTAAGTGCTGGAGTGGCGGAGGGGAGATGATGATGGCAGATGCTTGTCTACATAGTAGATGCTCAGTAAGCATCTGCGGAAGAGAAGGAGGGAGGGAGAGCAGGAGGGGAGAACAGCTCCTGCCCTCAGGCTGCTGGAGATCTAATTTGGGAAACAGATGCAGCCTGCTGTGGGGTGAAAGCAGCGCTTTCATAGAGATGTGAACTCCTGCCACGCAGGCCCAGGCAGGACACATAACAGAACCAAACCAAAAAAAAGTCCACTTCCAGCTTCTTTCATAAAAATCATTTAATCTAACTAACTGTTAGCCCCTAAAATGGGCCAGATTGGGGGGGGGGGTGGTTGTAAAACTGCGATGATTTCTCCCTGGGTCACACATGAAACCAACAGGGACAAGAGGCGGGGTCTGTGGAAGGAGGAAACCGGGGAGTCACCAGGCACCCAGAAAGGACAAATGTTAGTTTCTTTTTTCTTTACTTAAAAAAAAAATTTTTTTTTATTGTCTAAGTGTTGTTAGTTTCTGGAACAACTTTGACCTCTTTTCCACATGCCAGCCACTTGGTTTGAGTTTCCCTTTGGCACCCAGGTTCTGGGCCCCATGGCTCTGGCCGATGGGGGAGGGCCACGCGTAAGCCACAGCCAGGCCCTCCGCAGCCCCGCCCGCCCGGCTCGGGTTCCCTCTCCCAGTCATTCAGGCTTCCAGGGCTTTCGACCTCACGTTGCCAAGTGAACATAAATCCAGAGGCCGCAGCGGGCTCTTTGAGAAACGCGCCCAGGAGCGGGAGCGGAGCGCCCCGGCGCAGGGCCTTTCCCGGGGTGCACGGGGAAAGCTCGGGGGAGGGCGGGGAGGGCGGCCCCAGGAGAAAGTTCCATGTGGTTCCTTTAATCACCGGGTGGGAGGAGAGAGGAGAAAGTTCAAACACGGCCCGCCAGCCAGGCCGGGAAGCCAGCTCTGAGCCCCACGGTTTAGGCAACTGCTGTTGGCATCGCCAGGGTTTGTCTTGGCCCAAACCTGTCCTGGGAAACGGGAGAAGCTCACGCTCTTGGAATTCGCTCCCTGAACGATTCACTCAGCAACTTGGCTTCGGTGGACAATTAAAAAAAAAAAAAGAAAGAAAGAAAAAGAAGAAAGAAAAGGAAAAGAGAAGGCAGGAAGAAAAGGAAAGGCAAACGCTGGAGCCACCGGCTGAGTGCGCGCCCCCCCTCCAGCCCACCAGTCGAGTGAAGCCAGGAGGCTCCCCAGGGAGGCGCCGGAGCTCAGCAGCTCCCTCTCCCTCGTGGGAATGTCAGGGGGACGGAGGGAGCCATCTGGAGAGGTCTGGTTCTGAGCTGACTGCGGGCCTTGAGCAGGGGCCTGGGGGAAACAGGGGAAGTGCGAGTGCCCACCAGGCACTTGTCTCGAACGGAGTGCTTTCCAGGCGCAGGTATGGCCTCACCCGGGCGTCTCATCCCTCATCTCTTGGGTCCTGGAAGCTGGGGTGAGGCTTCTGCTCTTGACAAGTTTGCAGCCTGCCCGGCCAGTGCGGCTCAGTGGTTGAGTGTTCACCTGTGAACCAGGAAGTCACAGTTTGATTCCAAGCTGCAGGCTCGATCCCCAGTGTGAGGCGTGTGGGAGGCAGCCGTTCAATGATTCTCCCTCATTGATGTCTCTCTCTCTCTCTCTCTCTCTCTCTCTCTCTCTCTCTCTCTTCCTCTCCCTTCTTCTCTGAAATCAATAACAACATATTAAAAAAAATAAGTCTGCAGTCTAATAGGGGAATGAGACAGGTACACTCCTCACGCGTCAAAGACCAAGTAAACTCTGAGGGCAAAGGTTGCATTTCTGTGTTTTTACTGTTGTGCCCATAGCGCCCGAAACAGCTTGATAAGCAATGATGATAGGTCATCAATCCACTGGCCCAGTGTGTGGGCTCAGCTGTCTCAGCTTCTACCTTCCGCCATTACAAGCCGGGGCAGGATGAGTGGGTGATGGGTACCTTTCTGTGCCTTGCTTTCCTCATCTGGAAGATGGGCTTAGCAGAACCTTCCTCTCAACGTCGAGACGGGCCAACGAGATGAGAGGAGTGCATGGTCCTGGGCTCATCATAAGGCAAAGGTCAGCTCCTGTGGCCCCCAAACCTCTCTTCCCAGGAGATCAACTCTGGGAACCTGCTCTGCATGCTTCACTCCTGGGGTGCAGGTGAGTCACCCCCTGGGAGTGTCTGCATCGGAGCTCACAGCCAAGGAATGGGTTGATGTGGGTCTGTCTGCCCCTTTTGGTGTCGCTGTGACACCTCTGGAGAAAGCACTGCCTTGTCCCCATCGTCCCTCGTGGAGGCAGGGCAGGTGTGCGTATGGGAGGGAGGAAGGGACACCCCAGTCCCTCAGCCTCCTGCCCCACAGCACGCCCTCCCAGGGGGTGTGATCCTGGGAGTGGGGGACACCTGCCTACCTTGCCAGGGATCGCCTCACCCCTGCCCTCCCACTGACACATTCGCTGGGAGGGTGCCTGTGTCTGCCAGGCTGGTGAGGACCTGGAACAGCCTTTGAAGCTACCCAGCCAACTGCGTGTCATTAAGCGAGGGTGGCAGAGCCAGCAGCGTTTTCCTGAGGAAGCAAGGCAACTTCGGAAAGCCCGGCACTCTGCAGCCTGCGCTTAGACCAGGTCGGAAAGCTGCCCTGGGCGCTGCCTCTCGGGATGGGTCTGGTTGGGACGACATTTTTGTAAAGCCAGCATCACTGTCTCCTCTTTCTTCGGCGAGGAGGGCCATGACCCTGCCCTCGCACGGCATTATTCTCACTTCCCAAAGTTGGAGCGACAGGGCCTCGATCCGTCCACCCGGGGTCTGGGAAGGCCTCGGAGGCTGTCCCCTTGGAGAGTCAGGCTCCCGCAGGGAGGGCTGTGTCTCACCTGGAGCCGATGTTGACCGTGTTACCCTACGGGGTTGGGCACCATGGGGGCTGAGGAACATTCCCGCTTCCAAACATACTTACCGGCCTTTCATTCGTCAGCAGTGGAGCCCTTACCGTGTGCGAGGGGCTGGGGCTAATGGCGAACAGGACAGCACCGCCCCACCTTCGTGGACTGGATAAGGTCAAAGGGGGAGATGGATACTGAGAACACGAGCAAATGAAGACGTAAACCAGTTACAGATTGTTGTAAGTGCTAAGTAGAAAGAAACAGATGGCTGGGGAAGAGGGGAGGGATATTCTTAGATAAAGTCAAAGAAAAGCTCTCCGAGAAAGTGACATTCGCGCTGAGACCTGGAGGAGGAGGCCGAGCCAGCCCTGGGAAGAGCCAGGGCAAGAATATTCCACAGCAGCACGTGCAAAGGCCCTGGCGTGGGGGAAGGCTGGGCAAGAGCCAGGAACTGACAGAAGGTCAGGCGCGCTGGCGTGGAATGAATGAGGAAGAGAGTGGCAAGAGATGCAGATGCCTGCTGGGGCGCAGGGGCCATTTTAAAGAATTTGGATTTGACTTGGGGGGGGGGGGAAGGGGAGGTGAAATGTATGTGGGAGGCGTTCCCCGTATGCGTGTGTTGGATGGATGGGTGATTTATCGATCGCCTTCCGTGCGGAAGCGTAGGCATCTAAGTCTTCAGCAATGACCTCCCAGCTGAGTTCCCCCAGGACTCATTAGCGCTCTCGCTCAGGTGGCCCTGTTGCACGTGTGCCCGGAAACTCGCTGCCTAACTCCACGAGGTCCTGTGCTCTTGTGTTCTCTGGAGATGGCGCTCCTTGGAGCACCACATGGAATCGGATAAAACAGGGCCATCCAGTCGTGCAGGGGGGAGAGGGGGTCCTGGCCCCGGCTCTGACAGCCACTGGCTGCGCGACCTGGGTCTCCGTGTCCCGGGGTACAGTGTGTGGAAGGGGCGATGCCCCACCTCCCTCTCAGGGGTGTTGAGAACTTTCAAACCAAGGAAGTGGAAGCACAGTATTTGAACTTGGCAAAGGAGGGTCCCTCCCTGGGGCCCTAGGACAGGCTTCAGGGATCGGTGGACCCCCTGGAAGTGGGAAGTATGAGTTGAATGCCTGCACCCAGCAGTCAGCGCATCTCTCGGCGGAGAGGATCCAGACCTCTCTCTGCATCCCCCAGACTCTTGATCAGAGCCTAACAGGTGTCCCGCGCGGCCTGGCGCCGCTGTTGGCCTGCAGAGCTGCTCTCTTGCTCTGAGATCACTTAAACGCTTGCTTGTTTTCTCTCTGGAGTGTAAGCCAGTTGGTGGCAGGAGGCGGCCTGCATGGACCCCTTCCTCTCACCTTTCGGTCATGCCAACCCCTGGCTTCCTAGGGACCCGGCCCGCCTGGCAGAGATCCCCCAGCACAGGGCCCAGCCGCACCCGTGGCTGCGAGTGGGTATAAAGAGCAAATCCGTGCATGCTTCTCCTGAGCCAGCGACTGCCTTACTCCTCCTCCCAGGTACTATGATGTCTTAACCCAGATCCACAGCGCGGGCAGGCTGCCCCTCGGGGAGCAAGAGCTAATAGGGGGGATTTCTGGCACCAAGTTAGGTCCGAGGGGAAGGTGTTCCCGTTTGCGGGAAGAGCAGATGCGAGAGCTTTTAACTTCCACCCACCCACAGAAGGTCGACCCTGGGCGGTTTATGCACGTCTGCCTTCCGCACACACCCAGCAGAACACCCAGCAGAGCACCCAGCACATTAGGGGCACTTAACAAAAGCAATAAATAAGTAATGGTCATTTCCAGCCCATCCACTCCCCACGCCCTCTGGGGATCTTCACAAGGCCCACTCCTCCTAACTGGTCCCCCCACCTCTTCCTGACAAGTAATAGCGCTAATGATAGCTTGTGTTGATGCTGCATCTTTTTTCTCAAAAGCTCCAAACACTTGGCTGTAATTCTCTCTTCACCCTCCTTTCTGAGTTAGATTTTTAAAGTGCGGGTGTTTGACAACCCCCGTCCCCATCCCTCCAACCAAATCGATGTTGCTTCAAGGAAACTGAGGCTAGGAGAGGAAATTCCACGTCCAGATCTGCAGATGGGATAAGGAATAAGGACCCACCTCCCCCACCCCCTTTTCTCATTTAAATCTGCCTAACACTACTGAAATCTTTTTTGCCTATAGGCAAAGCAAATCTTTTTTTTTTTTTAATCTTTATTGTTCAGATTATTACAGTTGTTCCTCTTTCCACCCCCCATAGCTCCCCTCCTCCCAGTTCCCACCCCACCCTCTGTCCTTGCCCGCCCCCCACTGTCCTCATCCATAGGTGTACGATTTTTGTCCAGTCTCTTCCTACATCCCAAACACCCCTTCCCCCCTGAGAATTGTCAGTCCACTCCCTTTCTATGCCCCTGATTCTATTCTATTCACCAGTTTATTCTGTTCATCAGATTTTTTATTCACTTGATTTCTGGATTCACTTGTTGATAGATATGTATTTGTTGTTCATAATTTTTATCTTCACTTTTTCTTCTTCCTCTTCTCAAAGGATACCTTTCAGCATTTCATATCACCACCAAACCAGTATTATATGAAAGGCAAAGCAAATCTTTCTAATTCTGCTCCTGATCCTAACAGCCCCGCGGGTCCTCTGGTTTGGGACAATCCCCTTGCTTGGGAAGATAGCCACAGGGAAGCAGAGGTCTCTAAACATGTGCTTGCAGCCAAGTGCTGCCTCCTGGGCCATGGAACTTCAAATGAAGTCCCTCCTACTCCGTACCCATGAGTGGGCGTGAGTTGGGGGTCCTGGAGGCTTAGGTCTGCGCGGCAGGCGTTGACTCATCTACCTTCTTTGGCTTCCAGAACAAAGCCCACAGCGGCGAGAAGCTAGACGAGTGCAATGGGAAGTGTGGCCCAGGGGAACCAAGAAGCCTGCTCGACTCCAATGAGCTAATAACTCAAGGAGACAGTGAGTTGGGAGTTTCCAGAGACCTCAGTGGCTTCATCAATTAAATGGGTTTACCCTTAGCCCCCTCAGGTGCCTCATTAGGAGGCCAGCACCACAAAGCAAAACAATAGATATGAAAGTGCTTTGAAAAAAATAATTTGACATTCAGTTGAGGCTGCTGCTGAGGATTTGGCGGTTCAGGCCAGAGGTAGTCTGCTCTCTGAGGATCGATCGCCTGCAGAATTTCGGAGCCAGAGGGGAACTCGGGCTCATCGGCCTGTCATTCTCCAGAAGAGACCAGAAGAAGGGAAGTGAGAGGGGTAGGCTGAAAAATACCCCCCAGCGAGCTCCATCACACCCCTGGGACCTGGGAATGTGGCCGCACTTGGGAAAAGGGTCTTTGCAGAGGCTTGCAACTAGTAATAGCAGACAGAAGCTGATCTCTCACGCGTGGGGTGCTTTGTGGGGGTTGTTGGAGTTAGACCCCCAGCAGCCTCTGCAGCCTGACCCCTGTTAGTGCCCCACCATCCCGATGGGGACACAGACACACAGAGAATTGTGACTCCTCCAGCCGTTTTGTAGCAGAGGAGGGGTTTGAGCTTGCCCAGAGTGCAGAGCAGATGCTTTTAATTATGCTACCTGCTTACTAAGTTCCTAAATATCCCTAGAAATAGGTATACTTAGACCCATTTTGCAGATAAGAAACCTGAGGTTCTGAGAGCCTTTTGTTTTGTTTTGTTAATCCTCACCAGGAGATATTTCCATTGATTTTTCTTTTTCTTTTTTTTTTTTAAAAAAAGAGAGTGGAAAGGAGAGGGAGAGACAGAGAGAGACATCAATGTGAGAGAGACACGTTGGTTGGTTGCCTGCTGCATGCAACAACCAGGGCCAGGGGTTGAGCCTGTAACCGAGGTACATGCCCTTAACCTGAATCGAACCTTGACCCTTCAGTTCACAGGCCAACACTCTAACCACGGAGTCAAACCAGCTAGGGCTGAGAGCTCTTTTTTTGTGACTGGCACTGGGGGTTCGGACTATTGGCTGCAAAGGTGAAGGGGCCCCCAAAACTCACTGAGCAAGATGAATCGTATGTAGTGCAATATTTTTTTAAACGAAAAATTAACGTCCAAAAGTCCACAATGAATAAAACATCAAAACTTTAAAGGCAGGATTGCACCTTGTACTTGCAACACTTCACCTGCTGCACTGGCATCCCAGTCTTGTCTTCATTTAACATTTTCATAATTTATTCATCCTTTTGGGGGGGGCGTTACTTTTTAGTTCTTAGAAATATTGTCTTAAACTTTTATTTCTTCTGATTATGGATATTTTTGGCTCGTCCTTAAATTCTGTGCCCTGGCAACCGCCTCACTGACCTCGCCGTACCCGGGCATAGCTGCTTTTTATCCAGACCTCACTCTGCCAGGCCCTATCCTGGCCTCCCATCATCCTCCCAACAGTCCCTAGGAGGCAAGCCTGAACGAAGACCCCTCTGCAGACACTGCAGATCAGAGAGGTCAAGAGCTTTCTTTAAGGTCTCACAGCGGAGGGGCGGGAACCCAGCCAAGCTTCCAGGAGGGAGGGAGGGAAGCAGGGAGGAAGCTCCGTGTAGGGAACAGCCCAAGGACTAGCGGGTTCTGATGATCCAGGGAATTCCGGGGCGTGGGAGGCGGGACTTGGTGACCTCCTCCCAGCACCCCTTATTCCAGCTTCCCACCATCCCAGAGCTGCTGGCGACTGCAGGGAAGCTGAGCCTGAGCCCCAGCCTGGGCTCTGACCTGGGGCCCGCAAGGACACTGCTTGTGCGACACAGGGTGTCCACAGGCCTCGCGCGGAGCCTGCTCCTCACGGCGCCAGAGCGGCCTTGGGCGCGAGAGTCCTCACGTGGCAAGAAAGCTGTTGGTAATGAGCAGAATTGAGTTTTAATGGGGTTCACACAGATAGAACAGAAATCAGATTAGGGCCTAATTGGCATGCACTAGGCAGCGAAGGTGGGCCCACCGGGGCTGAGCGCAGAGCAGCTGCCCTTAGCACAAGGTCCGGCCTGCAGGGGACCCTCTCCGCACCCCACCGAACCCTCCTCGCCAGCCCTGCCCCCCAGCACCCTGCACGGCCTGGGAACAGCATCCCACAGCGCACTCAGCACCAGCCCTGGCCTCCACGCCCTCCTCGGAAACACTCGAGCAGCCGGCACCGCCTTTGGTTTGGCATCGATGGAAAAGAAAACAGGGTGCCAGGTGGTGCCCAGGGGAAGGGAGCTGAACACACCTGCGCAGTGCCCAGCAGCAGCTGTACAGTCGGGCGCCAACCTCACCGATGCACATCATGACCCCTGTGAGGGCTGACGCTCCTCATCCTCTCGTTTCACACCTGAGGAATCAGAGGCACAGAGAGGCTGAGCTGCTTACCCAGAGTTGCCCAGCGAGGACACCATGAAGCTGACGCTCCACCCCAGGGCTAGGCGACTCCAGCGGTCACGCTTCTCTCTGTTCCTGCCACGAACTGTGCAAGTCCTTACATTTCTTTTTCTTAACCTGGTTTTAAACGCACGAGGCTCTCCTCAGAGACCGGTGGTGTTGCGTGGGTTTAGTTCACCGTGAGAGAGCTGTAAGATGACATTTCTTTCAGGATTTTCCAGTTCCGATCTTCTCTGTCTCCGATGAGTCTTGCATCTGCCGTAGTTCCTGGTGGCGTCCTTAGTAGTCCTATCCCTCTGCAGGCCGTGTAGGTCCTGCGCCAGGGAGCACTCCCAGTGCTGGCGGAATGCAAACTGGCGACGGGAACGCTGGGCAGTGTCTCCTCTTCACAGTTCATCCACGGAGGCATTCTTATCCCCATTAGAAAATTCTCGTATTAATATTTTAAAAAAATATTTTTTATTGATTTCAGAGAGGAAGGGAGAGGCAAAGAGCGATAGACACATCAATGAGGAGAGAGAATCGTTGATCAGCTGCCTCCCGCACGCCCCACACTGGGGACTGAGCCTGTAACCTGGACATGTGCCCTGACCGGGAATCGAACCGTGACCTCCTGGTCCATAGGTCGGACGCTAAACCACTGAGCCACACTGCCTTGGCTATTTTAATTTTTTTGTTAATCCCCATCCCAGGATATATTTACGTTGATTTTTTAGAGAGAGTGGACGGGAGAGGGAGAGACGCACAGAGAGAAACATCGATGTGAGACAGAGCAAGGCCGGGGATGGAGCCTGCAACCAAGGTACATGCCCTTGATCAGAACTGAAATCTGGACCCTTCAGTCCACGGGCCCACACTCTTCCCACTGAGGCAAACCAGCTGGGGCAGGAGAGACTTCGAAGTCCCGCTCACGTGGAAAAGTGCAGTTGAACAAGGGGGCTACCCTTGTATATTTCCCCAAAGCATTGCCAACCACATTCTGCAATCACGTGTGTTTACTGAGGCCCTGTGCCCATCTGGGGCATCGTGGGGGACGGGAGGACTTCGGAGTGAGTGAAGGGAACTGGACACTGTGTGCACGCTCCGTTAGCGTCGGTATTTCTGTTACCAGCACGGTCACTAGGCCCAGGCCTGTCCGCTCGGAGCCCACAATCTGGTTGCGGAAATAAAAGACACTCCCCCAACCTGAGAACCGACAGCCTGGTGCGTCGGTGACAAAGGCCACTTGCAACTGTGTGGGAAGCGTGGCTACTCTATTCCCCAAGCACATTCTAAGCTTGTGATTAGATTTTTAATTATAAGATTAATACAGTGCCCATTGGAAAAAAAAGAAGGTAAACACATTAGAAAGTAGAAAATAACAAGCAAAAAGTTTCTGTTCACACCCTCCCCTCTGCCACCCCGACTCCCTAGAAGTAATCACCGTTGACGAGCTGTGTGCTCGCCCAAGCTTTTCTGCGCAGAAACAAACATGTAAATATAGAATTTTCTTTTTACGAAAAACTGGGTCATAAGACACACTGCTTGTAACCTACTTAGTTTCACGGAGCTATTCACGGCTAGACCTCTTCTTTCTAATACACAAAGTCCAACTCCCCTCCATTCTGGCTGCCCGCACAGACCCCCCCTGCTGGGCTCCGGGGTAACTGACTCGCTCTGTGAATCCCTGAGGAGGCAGAGGCCGTCAGAGCCAGCTCATCGGTTGGACATCCCTAATGCGTGTGTGCTGGAGGCCTGGGAAAGAGGGAAAAGCATGTAGACGCAGGGAACAGCACACGCCAGGGTGTGGGGTGGGGCAGTCAGGGGAGCGGTGCGCGGTGTGGAAGATGCACCTCTCATTGCAAGGCCATCCCGTTTACACACGGGCTGTGACTTAGCTGCCTGGTCCTGTTCCTTGTGAAATGCTTTCTCTCTAAGAGATGGGGACGTTGCTGGTCTAGTGAGGCCAGAGCTTAAGCACCTAGGAGGCCTCCCTAGGGTCAGGTCTCTACACAAGCGTGTCCAACTCGCAGCCGCCTGTGCATTCTGTGGTTATGAAGTCCATTAGCCAATCGCATGATGGTTTCCAAAGGCACATGGAATGGCCTCGTGTGAGATTCTTTTACTTAGAAGCGCCCCAATGGTCAACTTGGGGACACAAAGGAGTGACGTGAGCTTGTCACTCGCCACTGGTCCTGTTCATTCACACCCTCGAGGGGTCCGTTAGCTGCAGTGAGCTGGTTCCCTAGCATCCGCAAGGCTCTCGGAAGTTGATAAAATAGAGCAATGGCTAGGGCAAAAAAATTGGGGCTAGGGAAGAAGGGGTCCCTTTAAGGATTCCCCGAGGAGGCGGTGAGGAACAAGGAAGCAATTCTAATGAGTCATCAGAATGAAACAGGATGGACCAAGTGTCAGGCAGGCATCCTGCCTCGATGGGGGGCGGGGGGCTCCCTCAGACAGGTCCTGCTCACATTCTGGCACCAGGGCTCCCTGCAAGGAGGCCCAGAGCCTCCATGAAAACGCCCAACAGCCGAGATTCGCCAGGATCAGCAAATCCGCACAGAAGACCTGAAATCAGCAGAATCACGGGCTTTCGGGGCCGAGGCATCGGGTGTGCGGCGCTTTTCAATTGTCTGCATTCAGTTCCTCAAGTGGATCTCACAGGCAGAATGCGATCTTCATCATCTGTCACAGGGATGATGCACCCCGGGCCGGCCACAGCCGAGTCAGTCCCGCCACATAAAGATGTCAGCTGCGCGGCAGGGCCCGGCCCTGCCCTGTCACTGCATCTGGGATGCCGGGCTCCCCTGGCCTCGCTGACCTGCCCCGGCGTGGTGTCACCTCTTTTCCCATTCAGCCACAGCCCTCCAGGGCCTCAGTCAGAACCTTAGCGAGGCAATGCGATCGGCTCATAGCCCGACAGACGGTGGCTGAGGGTGGTATTGGGGAGGCACCTGGCTCTGGGGTTGCTATCCCAGTTGTGCCCTCTGCCTGCCATTTGCTCGGAGCCTCTGATAGAAGCAGCACAGTACAGCTCTCAGCAGGTGTGAGATGGTGGCATGGTCTGGGGAAGGCAGAGTCTTAGACTGAACCGTGCCTGGTCCTGCCTCTAGGAAATTCACAACATGCAGACTTCTGACATGAGCATAACAGCACTTGTAGAGCTACAGGGAGAAGGTCCCCCTTCACGGTGAGAGGGTGGGGGGTGTCATGGTAAAAAAGAATATAAGGGAAACAAATCAGTCTATCAGCTGATGAATAAACTGTCCGTGGGTGGAGGGTCTCTTTGGGGGATGACAAAAATGTTATGGAATTAGCTCTATGAGAGAACGTAACTTTGAGAATATAGGGAAGAACCACTGAATTGCATGCTTTAGGATGGTGACCTTCATAATGTAGAAATGACATCTCAATAAAGCTGTTACGGAGCAACAATATAATGGCAGTAAATAAACATTTTAAAAAGAGAGACCGTGTACAGTCCCACAACCCCCTTGCAGAGCTAGTTTATATGTGTGCGTCACCTTCTCTGCCCCTGACTTCGTGTTTCATAACACCCACAATCAGACAGC
This sequence comes from Murina feae, assembly GCA_004026665.1. Classification (NCBI taxonomy): domain Eukaryota; kingdom Metazoa; phylum Chordata; class Mammalia; order Chiroptera; family Vespertilionidae; genus Murina; species Murina feae. The sequence continues at coordinate 17,446 of PVJC01029162.1, forward strand.
ACCACTTTTCCTGCCTCCCTGAGCTGAGCATTCCTTCACACGCATTGGTCCTCATTCCTGTGCGCTCACCAGGATTGTTTTCCGATCTGAGGTCGGGAAGATGAATGAACGCACTCAGCAATTGGTTGTCCAGCACCTGGCATGTGCCAGGAGCTGTCCCAGGCCATCGTATGTATTTTTTTATGGAGCGTATTTCCTGGGTGGGGAGACAGACAACAAAAACAGTCAATGAGCAAGATTGTTTCTGAGAGTGAGGAGAATGATCTGAACAGAAATGCTGCGACCAGGAAATGCGAGAGTGTGGCTGTCAATTGGCAGAGTGTGGAGGTAACTTTAGAAAGATAGTCAGGGACAGGGGCGACCTGTGGGCTGAGACCTAAAGGAGAGAAGACCCCAACCCTGAGAGGAGGTGTTCTAGGAAGAGGTGACGGCCAGTGCAAAGGCCCTGAGGCAGCAGTGCGCGTGGCATGTTTTCAGAACAGTGAGAATTTGGATGACAATGCAAAGGGCAGGTCCAGGGGAGGAAAGGTGTGGCAAGGGGGCCAGGTAGGTGGCAACGGAATTTGAATCAATCGAAACAACCGTGATCTGCACACTGGCCGGGAGCTGGGACCAGGGAGTCCTGGCGTGCAGTCGGAGTTACCTTCAGGCCTATGCTGTGGGAGGAGCCCAGGGCAGGCCCTGGGTCAGAGCCGGGGCCAGCCCCCTGCTCCGGGCTCTGCCTTCCCCAGGAGCCCAGGTACTTTCCAGCACAGCTCTGTGGAGCCACACCCAGAGAGCCCCGCAGGCCTGCAGCGCCTGGCCAGTGCGTAGGCAGAGCAGCAAGAGCCAGCCTGACAGCTGATGGCAGCCCTGCCCCTCCCTGCCGCCTCACCACCTGCACATCAAAGTGGCAATGCTCCTGGCACATCCGCTTCCTCTGGCCCTAAACCCGAGGAGCTGGCACCGCGCCCGAACACAGCCTCTCCTCCACCTCCCACACGCCGCTCCCAGCGTGGGCTTCCTGGCTCTCCTTCCGGCTCGGCCAGAGGCTCCCACTGGGCAGGCCCGCGGGGCAGGTCCCCCGGACACTCACACAGCTCCCCGATTTCTGCCCTGGAACGCTCATTGCTCTCTGGGTTCATTACTTAATACCTGTCTTTCTGGGTGTCTTTCTTATTTCGTTTTACGTTTTAAAAATACGTGTTTCTATTGATTTCAGAGAGGAAGGAAGAGGGAGAGAAAGACAGAAACATCAATGACGAGAGAGAATCATTGGCCAGCTGCGCCCTGGATGCTCCTCACTGGGGGCCAAGCCCACAACCCAGGCATGTGCCCTGACCCAGAATCGGACCGTGATCTCCTGGTTGGTAGATCGATGCTCAGCCACTGAGCCAGGCCGGCCAGGCTGCCTTTTCATGCTGACCGTGAGCTCCAGGAGGGTAGCCCCACAGCATGTAGTAAGTCCCCATAGGCTGGCAATAGAAACGTGGCATGAGCCCATTATAATTTACCATTTCCTAACAGCACATTCAAACAGCAGAAAGAAACAGGGAAAATGAATTTTACTATGGATTTTATTTAGCCCAACATATCCCAAATATTATCCTTCTAAGATATGAGCGATGCAAGAAATGTCCATTAGGATGTTCTACATTTTTTCCCTCATATAAAGTCTTCAAAATCAAGTATTTCAATTTTCACTGGGAATACTTGATCTTACTTAGATTTCATAAAATTTACAGGGAAAGTAGATTCATTTACCCAAGTTGTTTCAAACGTGTGTGAAAGTTTTCCAGTTGTTGAATGAGTCGTTTTGAACTTTAAATATAAATTAAATAAGGTTACCACTACCAGTTCCTCAGGCACATTAGCCTGGTTTCAAGTGCTCAGGAGCCTGTGTGGCTAGTGGCTACCATATCAGAAAGCAAAAGCAGGAGAGGTGCTCATATTTGCGGAATGAATGGGTCGATCAATCCCGATGTCACCGTTGACCGGAAACAGGCTGTGGGCCTTGGGTGGTTTTTAAAGATTGACAAATTCTTCGATACCCCTCCTTTGAAAGGTGGAACCTTGAGTGTGGGTCCGGCGTCACGACTCACTTCTCAGGAATGGAATGTGGCTCAGTGACAATGAGTGGCTTCCAAAAATAGGCCATACAGTGCATTGTGGGTCTGTCCGCGTCTGCCCAGGCGCCCACCTGTTCTGCCTTACCCTCCTCCCTGCCCAGACAGGAGGTCTCCCAGCTCACCGGTCACTGTGCAGTGGGTGGAAGGCATCTCATTGGGGCTGTGCCCCACACAAGGTCATCTCTGAATCTTAGTCTTTGGGTCAAGCCCCTGCCTTTGGGTCCAGTTGGCTGTGGTCAGGGTGGTGGGGTCATGAGGTCACGAGGTCCACTTTCTTCAGATGATGGCCGAGGCACCAAGTGAAAGATTTAATCCGACCCAAACCAATAAGTTGACCAAGACAAGCAGGGTAAAAGTGAAAGATCGCGTTTATTGATTGCCCTCGGGTGAGGTTTTCTGGTCTGGGGGAAACGGGCCAGGGAAGTCACCGACACACAAACCTGGTCAAGCTTCTTTATGCTGCTGTTGGGCCAATCAGGTTTGTCTGTGGTAGATGGTGGTGGGGGGGAGAGTTGATTTGAGTTCAAGAGGGGAGTTTGTACAACTGCATCTTGGCCATCCTGAGAAATTCCAGATGGTCATTAAGGAGGGTGTTTTTACTGCGCAGGTTTTATCACAGCAGCAGTTTGGCCTTGGGCTGTTTGTTTGGCTCAGTGGGTGGAATCTTGAAGGTCCCTTGTCTGCCCAGCCCTCAGACCTTACACCAAGGACATTATGGTGACCTGCGGGCCGATGCTCTAACCACTGAGCCACCGGCTAGGGTTAATCGTCTTACTCTTAATCAGGGACTGTCCTATTCCAAGAAGTCACAAATACTTAGGACACTGGGCCCATTTTAAACACCAGTGAGATGAAGGAGATGGAGTCAAGTTTAAAAAAAAAAAAAAAAGAAGCAGCTATTTCTTGCCTGTGGCATTTTCAGGCCATGCCTATAGTCCCTGCAATATTTCTTCTTCCTTTTTGGTTAATGGCTTGGGGGTTTGAGCACTGTTTTGCTCAGCCACATGGGGAAACATTTAATGAATCCTTGTGAATATTCATTAAATGCTGTTAATATTTTCTGGTGACAGGGAGCCCCCGCTGCCCGCCCGGTCTTGGAGCGGTGGCAGGGGAAGCCGCCCACCGCGGATCCGTGCTATTTGTTTTCCGTTTCCCTTGCCCTAATTTCCGAGACCTTGGGTGGTTTGTAGGGGCCAGGAATGGAGGCAGAGACGGCTGCACCTCCTCTCCCCAGACTCCCACAGGCGCATGAAAGAGTGGTGCATTGAAACGCGCATACCCTACACCTCAGCGACTGCACACTCCTCAGTGTGACCCCCAGGAACCCTACACCTCAGCGACTGCACACTCCTCAGTGTGACCCCCAGGAACCCTACACCTCAGCGACTGCACACTCCTCAGTGTGACCCCCAGGAACCCTACACCTCAGCGACTGCACACTTCTCAGTATGACCCCCAGGAACCCCCACACGTGCACAAAGAAATGTGCCAGGAGTGCTGGAGGCAGCCCTGCTTGGAAACCCAGTGACAGAGCAGGGGCAGGTATGGAGTATTCATGTGGGTGGATTACTACACAGTAGTGAATACGATGGCCGTGGCGAAGCTTTCTTTAAGACATAATTCGTGCATATGGAATTCACTCTTTGAGGTATACAGCGTAATGGGTTTCACTGTAGCAGATGGGCAAAGGTCGGTTGACGGTTGGACAATAAATAATATAATAATCTATATATATCAAAGCCTAAGCCACCATTATGGCAGAATGACCAGAATGACCTGAATGACTGGTCGCTACCATGTGCACTAAGCAGGCTGGCACGTGAGCAGTTAGAGATGAGGAGGCAGGTGAGAAGTTAGAGGTCCTGGATTGTGAGAGGGATGTAGACTGCTGGATGTCCGACTGTAGGGATCAGGCCTAAACTGGCAGTTGGACATCCCCCAAGGGGTCCCAGATTGCGAGAGGGCACAGACTGGTTTTAGGGACGCACCCCACCTCCCCACCACCCTCCACTGCATGAATTTTGTGCACCAGGCCTCTAGTTAATAAATAATAATCTAAACTAATAAAAGCGAAATATTAAAATTAACCGTTTCTCCGAGACAGGGTAAGCCACGCCCACCAGCCAATCAGAGCGGCTGTATGCAAATTAGCCCAGCCAACATGGCGGACCACTCACGGACCTGAGTAAACAGCCCTTTCCATTGCAGCAGGAGGGAAAGTGAAGCTGTGCCCTTCAGCTCAGCTCCGATTAAACTGCCTCTAGCGAAACACAGCTTTTTGAAACATTGTAACAATTGTAGAATCCTCCGGAGCTGAAGGAAAGAGCAGCTCCCGCCTAACCAGTAAAAGCAACAATTGTTTCATTATAGATGCTGCGAGGTGAGGCAGAGGAGGCTTCGTTAGTAGTTAGAAGGCCGCCTTAAAGGAACAGTGTATCAATTACCCCAGGCCTTCAAGGAACAGTATCAATTATAGGAGAAAAAACTCCAGAACCTGCCTCCAGCCAGCCTTGCTGGGACGTTGGCTCAATGGGAGCTGTGGGCAGCCTTAAAGCCCCTCACCCAGGCTGG
>PVJC01029163.1:0-22074 GCA_004026665.1 Murina feae
CCTATAGCATAATCTTTTAACATTAATTTTCTCTTATATAATAACTACTCTTTGCACACTTAATATCAACCCTTTTTACTTGGGGTGTTATTAATTCATAGCTTTTTACATATGCAAATCCCCTTAAAGCAGATCTAATCATTCTTTTACTGTCCCTTACATCTTTGAAAGCATTCTTGATTTTTTGACAGCAGAATATTTCAGACATATCAGAATTTTTCTCCTGCCTTAAAGCACAAAGTCAAATACATCAAATGAGAACTAGTCCTTTTTATATAGAGGACAAAATTGGAGACCAAACAAAATATGGCCACTAAGGGTACATTATAGAAATGATAATGGGAAAAACATGACATACTTTTGGACTTCTTTTAGGTGGGAGTGTCTGAGCTAGAAAAATGTATGTGCTTTAAAAGTGTGACTTCAAGATATTTTTTCCAATTTACTACATTGTTTTTGTACATTTGGTCTATAATATATTATTTCATAAAACACTAGGATTTTCTCCTACAATGACAACTAAGACTTTAATAGTTCAACAAAGAAATTATCAAAAGAAAATAAAAAGTTTAAAGTCCGTGTTGCTTATACAACCAAAGAATTTTATACATAACAAATTAAAATTAGAGTTAGAAGAGTTTTTTAAGTAAAAATGTATTTCAGAAATGAAGACAATAAGGAAATAGAATATGATTCATGGTTTTGGAAAACAAAGTTATTGTAATAGTGAGAAATCCATTATAATGGTACTAGATAGAGAATTTCCACTCATACTTCTTCCTTTGAAAAAGATATAGAATATTAGAGGTTGAAAGAGTGATCAAAAATAAAAACAAATATTTTATTAAATAACTCAGGCAATTTTTTCAAGAATCCAGAGATAATTGTGCTAGAAAAATTAGTTTTACTTTAAGGGAATTTCTATTTACTAACATCACAGAAATATTACAAAATTCTCTGTGTGTTGAAACTAATTCCATAAATGACTCAACTATGTACTACTTTCATTATATTTTCTTAAACATAATAAAATTTTATTCAGGGAATATGGTAATAGTGGCAGCTTAGATTTTTGTTTTTGTTTTGTTTTTAATTTTGTTTTATTGCTTAAAGTATTACAAAGAGGGTTAAATAAGTCTCCATTTTTTCCCTTGACCTTGCCCCGTCCTCCCCTACCTCCCAATGTCTTGTGTCCATTGATAATGTTTGTATGCATGCATACAAGTCTTTCAGTTGATATCTTAACTTCCCCCAACCCTCCCCAGCCTTCCAGCTGTAGTTTGACAGTCTGTTCAATGATGTTCTGACTCTGTATCTGTTTATGTTCATCAGTTTTTAATGGTCTTTATTATCCATAAATAAGTGAGGTCATATGGTATTTTGATTTCATTGACTGGCTTCTTTCTTTTTTTAAAATTTTTTTAGGTTTTCTTTTTTTTTCTTTATTGCTTTAAGTATTACAACAAATGATAGATAAGTATTACAACAAATGATAGATAGATCTCCAGTTTTCCCCTTGCCCTTCCCCCCTCCTCCCTAACCCCCAGTTTCTTGTGTCCATTGATTATGCTCCTATGCATGCATGCATGTCTTTCAGTTGATCTCTAAATTCCCCCCCAACCATCCCCAGGCTTCCAGCTGTAGGATGATAGTCTGCTCAAAGCTGCTCTGTCTCTGTATTTATCATTTTGTAATGGTCTTTATTATCCATAAATAAGTGAGACCATGTGGTAGTTTTCTTTTATTGACTGGCTTATTTCACTTAGCATAATGCTCTCCAGTTCCATCCATGCTGATGCAAATGGTAAGAATTTCTTCTTTTTTACAGCAGCATAGTATTCCATTGTGTAGATACACCACAGTTTTCTAATCCATTCATCTGCTGACGGGCACTTAGGCTGTTTCCAAATTTTAGCTATGGTGAATTGTGCTGCCATGACCATAAGGATGCATATATCCTTTCTGATTGGTGTTTCTGGTTTCTTGGGATATATTCCCAGGAGTGGGATCACAGGGTCAAATGAGAGTTCCATTTTTAATTTTTTGAGAAAACTCCAAACTGTCTTCCATAGTGGCTGCACCCCACCAGCAGTGCAGAAGGGTTCCTTTTTCTCCACATCCTCTCCAGCACTTGTCCTTTGTTTTGTTGATGGCAGCCATTCTGGCAGGTGTGAGTTGATACTGCATTGTTGTTTTGATTTGCATCTCTCATGTAATTAGTGACTTGGAGCATGTTTTCATATGTCTTTCTGCCTTCTGTATGTATTCTTTTAAAAAGTGTCTATTTAGGTCCATTGCCCATTTTTTGATAGGATTGTTTATCTTTCTTTTGTTAAGTTGTATGAGTTCCCTGTAAATGTTGGATATTAAACCCTTGTTGGTAACATCATTGGCGAATATGTTCTCCCATGCAGTGGGCTTTCTTCTTGTTTTGTTGATGGTTTCCTTTGCTGTGCAAAAGCTTTTTATTTTGAAGTAGTCCCATTTGTTTATTTTCTCTTTAGCTTCTGTTGCCCTAGGAGCAGTATCAGTGCAGAAATTCCTTTGGCACATGTTTGCAATATCGCTGCCAGTGTATTCCTCTAGTATTTTTATGGTTTCCCATCTTACATTTAAGTCCTTTATCCATTTTGAGTTTATTTTTGTGTATGGTGTAAGTTGGTGGTCTAGTTTCATTTCTTTGCATGTATCTGTCCAATTTTCCCAACACCATTTATTGAAGAGACTGTCTTGACTCCATTGTATGCTTTTGCCTCCTTTATCAAATATTAATTGGGTATAGTGGTTTGGGTCTATTTCTGGATTCTCTATTCTATTCCATTGGTCTATATGTCTGTTCTTGTGCCAGTACCAAGCTGTTTTAATAACAGTGGCTTTGTAGTATAACTTGATGTCTGGTATGGAGATCCCACCTACTTTGTTCTTCTTTCTCAGGATCGCTTTAGCTATTCGGGGTCTTTTTTTATTCCAGATGAATTTTTAGATAGTTTGTTCTAAGTCTGTAAAATATGCCGGTGGTATTTTAATGGGAAGTGCGTTGAATTTATAGATTGCTTTCGGCAGTATGGACATTTTAATGATGTTCGTTCTACCAGTCCATGAACATGGTATATTCTTCCATCCGTTTATGTCTTCCTCTTATCTCTTTTTTCAATGTCCTGTAGTTTTCTGAGTAGAGGTCTTTTACTTCTTTAGTTAAGTTTATTCCTAGGAATCTTAATTTTTTTGGTGCAGTGGTAAATGAGATTGCTTTTTTAGTCTCTCTTTCTGTAAGATCACTATTAGTATATAGAAATGCCATAGATTTCTTGGCATTAATTTTGTATTCTGCTACATTGCCAAATTCATTTATTAAGTCTAATAGTTTTTTAATAGAGTCTTTTGGGTTTTCTATGTACAATATCATGTCATCTGCAAAAAAGTACCGTTTTACTTCTTCTTTTCCAATTTGAATGCCTTTTATTTTTTCTTCTTGTCTAATCACAATGGCTAATACTTCCAATACTATATCGAACAGGAGTGGTGAGAGTGGACATCCCTGTCTTTTTCCTGTTCTAAGGGAAAATGGTTTTAGTTTTTGCCCATTGAGTATGATGTTGGCTGTGGGTTTTTCATATATAGCTTTTATTATGTTGAGGTATGATCCTTCTATTCCCACCTTGCTGAGAGTTTTTATCAAAAATGGGTGTTTGATTTTGTCAAATGCTTTTTCTGCATCAATTGATATGACTATGTGGTTTTTATCTCTCAATTTGTTTATGTGAGGTATCACATTTATTGATTTGCGGATATTGTGCCATCTTTGCATCCCTGGGATAAATCCTACTTGGTCATGGTGTATGATCTTTCTGATGTACTGCTGTATCCGGTTTGCTAAGATTTTGTTGAGGATTTTGGCATCTATGTTCACGAGGGATATTGGTCTGTAATTCTCTTTCATTGTGTTGTCTCTATCTGGTTTTGGTATTAGGGTAATGCTTGCTTCATAGAATGAGTTTGGGAGTGTTCCTTCCTCCTGAATTTTTTGGAGTACTCAGAAGGACAGGTTTTAGTTCTTCCTTGAATGTTTTGTAAAACTCCACTGTGAGGCCATCAGGCCCTGGGCTTTTATTTACTGGAAGCTTTTTGATTACTGCTTTAATTTCTTCCATAGTTATTGGCTTATTGAGATTTTCAGATTCTTCTTGATTGAGTTTTGGAAGGTTGTATTTTTCTAGGAATATGTCCATTTCCTCCAGGTTGTCTAGTTTGTTGGAGTAGAGTTGTTCATAGTATTTTTTAACGATCCTTTGTATTTCTGTGAGATCTGTTGTTATTTCTCCTCTTTCATTTCTGATTTTGTTTATTTGAGTCTTTTCTCTTTGCTTCTTGGTGAGCCTGGCTAGCAGTTCATGACTCTTGTTTATCCTTTCAGAGAACCAGTCTTGGTTTCATTTATCTTCTGTATTGTTTTTTTTTGTCTCTATGTCATTGATTTCTGCTCTAATCTTTATTATCTCCTTTCTTCTGCTCACTCTGGGCTTTTCTTGTTGCTCTCTTTCTAGTTCTTTGAGATGTAGAGTTAGATGATTAACTACCGTTTTTTCATGTTTTTTTGAGGTAGGCCCGCAGAGCTATAAATTTCCCTCTCAGGATTGCTTTCATTGTGTCCCATAGATTTTGGATTGTTGTGTTTTCATCGTCATTAGTTTCCAGGAAGTTTTTAATTTCTTCTTTGATCTCATTGGTAACCCAATCAATATTTAATAACATGTTATTCAGCTTCCAAGTGTTTGAATGTTTTGAATTGTTTTTATTGTAGTTTATTTCTAATATTATAGACTTATGGTCTGAGAAGATGCTTGATATGATTTCAATCTTCTTGAATTTGGGGAAACTTTGCTTGTGACCCAATATGTGGTCTATTTTTCAAAATGTCCCATGTGCACTTGAAAAGAATGTGTATTCTGTGGCTTTGGGGTGAAATGTTCTGAAGATGTCAATTAAGCCCATCTGATCTAGTGAGTCATTTAGGATTGCCCTTTCTTTGTTGATTTTTTGTCTAGAGGATTTATCCAGTGATGTCAGAGGTGTATTTAAGTCCCCCACTATGATTGTATTGTTGTCAATCTCTCCCTTGATATCTTCCAGGAGTTTTTTTTAATGTATTTGGGTGCTCCTGCATTGGGTGCATATATGTTTATCAGGGTTATGTCCTCCTGTTTTATCAATCCCTTTAGTATTATGAAGTGGTCTTCCTTATCTCTTGTTATGGCCTTCACTTTGAAGTCTATTTTGTCTGAAATAAGTATCGCTACCCCGGCTTTTTTTTCATTTCCTTTTGCCTGAAAGATGTTTTTCCAACCCTTCACTTTCAGTCTGTTTGAGTCCCTTATTCTGAGGTGAGTTTCTTGTAAACAGCAAATATATGATGCGTTGTGTTTTTTTATCCATTCAGATACTCGATGTCTTTTGATTGGAGCATTTAGTCCATTTACATTTAAAGTTATTATTGAAAGGTTCTTGTTTGTAGTCATTTTATTTATTGTGCCTGTGTTCTTTCTTACCTTTTTATTTCTTCATTTTATACTAGACCCTTTAGTATTTCTTGCATTGCTGGCTTTGTGGTGATAAACTCCCTTAGCCTTTTTTTGTCTGTGAAGCTTCTTATTTCCCCTTCAATTTGGATCAAAAGTCTTGCTGGATAGAGTAATCTTGGGTTCAGCCCCTTGCTTTGCATCACTTTGTAAATTTCCGTCCATTCTCTTCTGGCATGATGTGTTTCTGATGAGAAATCATTTGATAATCTAATGGGATCTCACTTGTATGTAACTTTCTGTTTCTGTCTTGCGGCCTTTAAGATTCTCTCTTTGTCCTGGACATTTGCCATGGTAATTATGATGTGTCTTGGTGTGGGTCTTTTTGGTTCATCTTGTTTGGGACTCTCTGTGCTTGTGTGATTTTTTTCTTCCCAACCTCCAAGAAGTTCCCCGAGATTATTGCTTCAAATATGTTTTCTAATTCTTGTTTCTCTTCCTGTTGTTCTGGCACCCCTATTATTCATATATTGCTTCTTTTCATCTTGTCCCACAGCTCCCTTAGGCTCTCCTCCTGTCTTTTAATTTTTTCCTCTAATTGCAGTTCAGTTTGGGTATGTTTTGCTTCCCTGTCTTCTAATTCACTAATTCGGTCCTCTGCTTCTCCTAATCTACTGTTCAAAATTTTCATGGTGTTCTTTATAGCTGCTATGTCACCCTTCATTTCTTCCTGATTCTTACATATGATATTGATTTTTTCCTCCATCCTGTTTATGCACTCTAGGATCCTTATTCTGAATTCTTTTTCTGACATATTGTATGCATCTGCTTCACTTAGCTGCTTTTCTGGTGATTCCTCCTTTTCTTTTCTTTGCAGATTTCTTTGTCTACCCATTTTCGTTCTAACCAATAGATCTAGATGTCAAGTTGTGCAGGGGTTGCTCCTTGGGTGATGATGGTTCCTCGGGCTACAGTTGCTCTTCAAGGTGGCTGCTCCTCAGATGACAGTAGTTTCTCTGGTGGATGCTGTTTGCAGGAGGGTATCTCTGGCTTCTGAGGGAAGCTGCTCACACAGTTGGCATTCCTTGGACAGAGGTAGGATGTTCACATGGTTGCTGTCCTTTGTATCTAGGCTGTCTGCACACTGCTACTTTTCTTAGATGGAGCCGGTTGCTTGTGATGCTGTAGATGTTTGGACAGGGGCAAGTTGCTTACAGGGTGACTGTTCCTCATGCAAATGCAGGTTGCTCACTCAGTTGTTGGTTCTCTAATGGGGGATGGGCTGCTTGCATGGTCACTGTGCCTTAGGTGAGTGAGCTGCATGTGTGACTGCTGCTCCTTGGATAGAGGCAGGATGCTCTCCCCGCTGTTGCTCGTCCGACAGGTGCAGACTTCTTTTGGCTGATGCTCCTTGGATGAGTGCTCCTCAGATGGGGTGAAGCTGCTCACATGGATGCTGCTCCTCGGACTGGGAAACAGGCTTCTCACACGGCTGCTGATCCTTGAACAGGGGGTTGCCATGTGAGGCTTCTGCTCTTAGATCTGGGGCAGGCTGGTCTCAGAGCTGCTGCTCCTTGGATAGGGGTGGGCTGCTTGCGTGTCTGCTGCTTATGTGGTTGCAGTGTCTTGGGCTAAGGCGTTGGGTCGGTCAGAGGAAAGCACTCTTCAGAACTCACAGGAGACTGCATCCAAGGTGGCTGGAGACTTGTTGACTGTGGGCCCACAGCTGAAGTAGCAGGTCCCTGGCAGAGGGCGACTGAAAAGTCTCAGGTTTTGTCTGAAGGCACCCTGTAGGGGGGTGAAGTCTGGTTCCCAGTTACAACAGCTCTCCCCTTAAAGATGCTAGGACTGTGAGGACGGGCTGGCCTCCTGGAACTGTCTACAATGGTAGCAGAGGCTGTCTAGTTAAGAAAGCCCATTTAGCTCGACCACTGCAGGATCTATCTCTGCCTCACTAACATACTCACACGCACATTCCACATGACCACACCGTTCTCTTTTGATCCTTCACTGACTTACACTCTCTCCCTCACTGCCACCTTCTTTCTGCCTCTGTAGTTGGGTCTGGGGTATTATTGACCCTTTCTTGGATGGGGTTTCCTCTACAGGTGTCTGCTTGTGGGGTTCACTCTCTAGCACCTGGCTGGACAGGATAAAGTTCATCTCGATAGGACACCACACAAAGGGACCCAAGCACGAATGTAGTCACAATAATAGTAACCCCACAATAAGTGACCACCCTCAGCAGAGAGGATGGGAGGAGAATCTCTAGATGCTGAGCTTGTATATAGAAGATACAGTTAAGGGTTGGAGGTACACAGGGAGGATCTCAGTTCGGTATAGAGGAAGTTGAATGGGGATGGGTGATAAGAGGAAGGAGAATGAAAGAGAAGAAAGAGAAAAAAAATAAGATAAAATGACTTTACAAAGAAATTGGATTTCAAAAATGGTATAAAGATAGCCAAAAAACAATATAATAACAGAATAAAATAAAGTGATGGAAAAGTAAAGTGAAGGGAACTAGAGAATAAAGCAACAGACACCAACAGTGGAAACAAAGAGAAAGAAAGAAAAAGAAAAGGAAAGGTAACCCAGTAATAAGAAAATACCAATTAAAAAAATAAAAAATAAAAATAAGAAAATGTAAAATATAAAAAAAAATATATATATATATATGTGAAGAAGTAAAATGTTAAATTGGCTGGCTTAAGATTCCAGTTTTCTGTGTTTCTCAGGATCCAACTGTTGGGTCCAAGAGTCTCTCTTTAGGCCAGTCTCTTAGTACTCTCCGGGACTGTTTTTTTTTTACAGTTCAGGGTGGAGCTTGGTGTGGCTGTGTTGGTTGCCTGGATACTGAAGGGAGAGATTATCTCTCTAGCGGACAATGGCTGCCCAGGTCCCAGGCTCTGGCATGATTCAGCATCAAACTCGCCACTTCTGCCACTGGCAAAAGTCTTTCTCCAGTGAGCCCCGGGCGGGAGGGGCTCCGGATGCGATTGTGCGCATGTGCGTGCTCCATCCCTTCTCGGAGGCTTAGGGCCGTGAGGCGCCAGTCATGCATGCAGCACCTGTGGGAGTGCTGAGTCGCCAGCTATGGAGGCGGGTGAGATGGCTCGCGTGCACTTTTCCCTTGGAACACTTAAATCCTCACTGATTGCAAGCCTTGCCGTGGAATCCACTCTGAGGGGGGCAGCCTCTCCTCTGCTCACACACCCCTGCCCTATCCTGGTTGTGAACCCGTATCCAGAGTCCCCTGCCGACCAGCAGTTCCGTGGATGCTTCTTCCACTGCGCCCGTCCCAGGTGACGCGGCTGAGTGCCGTGCCCAGCCAGCGCTGGTGGTGTAGCCTGGGTTTCCTGGGACTCTCAGGGCTCGGATCTGGTACAATGTCCCTCCCTAAGCCCTGAGTTCACCTCTCCCAGCAGGATTCTGCCTCACCCAGTCGCAGGCTGTTTCCCAGCTCCACCTCCTCTGCAGGCTTGGGCTGGAAACCACTTGCCTTAGCTGCTCACTCCCTCCACACCCTGACAGGCATTGGATACTTCTGCCTATACCGCCACCATTTTTTCTCACCTGACTGGCTTATTTCACTTAACATAATGCTTTCCAGTTGCATCCATGCTGCTACAAATGGTAAGAATTCCTTCTTTTTGACAGCAGCATAGTATTCCATTGTGTAGATGAGCCACAGTTTTCTAATCCATTCATCTGTTGATGGGCACTTAGGCTGTTTCCAAATCTTAGCTATGTTAAATTGTGCTGCTATGAACATAGGAAGCATATATCTTTTTTGATTGGTTTCTGGTTTCTTGGGATATATTCCCAGAAGTGGGATCACAGGATCAAATGGGAGTTGCATTTTTAATTTTTTGAGGAAACTCCATACTGTCTTCCATAGTGGCTTCACCAGTCTGCATTCCTACCAGCAGTGCAGGAGGGTTCCTTTTTCTCCAAGTCCTCTCCAGCACTTGTACTTTGTTGATTTGTTGATGACAGCCATTCTGACAGGGGGGAGATGATAACTCATTGTTGTTTTGATTTGCATCTCTTGGATGATTAGTGACTCTGAGCATGTTTTCATATGTCTCTTGGATTTCTGAATGTCCTCTTTTGAGAAGTGTCTATTTAGGTCCTTGGACTATTTTTTGATTGGATTGTTTATCTTCCTTTTGTTAAATTGTATGCGTTCCCTATAAATGTTGGAGATTAAACCCTTATTGGTGATAACATTGGCAAATATGTTCTCCCATGCAGTGGGCATTCTTGTTTTGTTGATGGTTTCTTTTGCTGTGAAGAAGCTTTTTATTTTGATGTGTCCTATTTGTTTATCTTCTCTTTAGTTTCCAATGCCCTAGGAGCGGTATCAGTGAATAAATTGCTGCGGTATATGTCTGAGATTTTGTTGCCTTTAAATTCCTCTAGTATTTTTATGGTTTCCCATCTTACATTTAAGTCCTTTATCCATTTTGAGTTTATTTTTGTGTATGGTGTAAGTTGGTGCATTTTTTTGCATATATCTGTCCAATTTTCCCAATACCATTTATTGAAGAGATTTTCTTGACTTCATTGTATGTTCTTGCCTCCTTTGTCAAATATTAATTGAGCATATTGGTTTGGGTCAATGTCTGGGTTCTTTATTCTATCCCATTGATCTATTTGTCTGTTCTTGTGACAGTACCAGAAAATTTTGAGAACAGTGGCTTTGTAATATAGCTTGATATCTGGTATGGAGATCCCACCTACTTTGTTCATTCTCAGGATCACTGAAATTATTGAGGGTCTTTTTATTCCAGATGAATTTTTGGAGAGTTTGTTCTAGGTCTGTGAAATATGCCATTGATATTTTGATGGAGAGTGCATTGAATCTATAGATTGCTTTGGGTAGTATGGACATTTTAATGATGTTGATTCTACCAATCCATGAACAAGGTATGTTCTTCCATCTGTTTATGTTTTCCTCTGTCTCTTTTTTCAACATCCTGTAATTTTCTGAGTAGAGGTCTTTTACCTCTTTAGTTAAGTTTATTCCTAGGTATTTTAATTTTTTTTGGTATTATGGTAAATGGGATTGCTTTTTTAGTCTCTCTTTCTGTAAGTTCACTATTGGTGTATAGAAATGCCATAGATTTCTTAGCATTAATTTTGAATCCTGCTACATTGCTGAATTTATTAAGTATAATAGTTTTTTAATGGAATCTTTAGCATTTTTTATGTACAATATCATGCCATCTGCAAATAAGGACAATTTTACTTCTTCTTTTCCAATTTGGATGCTTTTTATTTCTTCTTCTTGTCTAATCGTGATAGCTAATACTTCCAGTTCTATGTCGAACAGGAGTGGTGAGAGTAAGCATCCCTATCTTGTTCTTGTTCTTAAGGAAAATTGTTTTACTTTTTTCCCATTGAGTATGATGATGGCTATGGGTTTGTCATATATGGTTTTATTATGTTGAGGTAGATCTTTCTATTCCCACCTTGCTGAGAGTTTTTATCAAAAATGGGTGTTGGATTTTGTCAAATGCTTTTTCTGCATCAATTGCTATGACTATGTGGTTTTTATCTCTCAGTTTGTTTATGTGATGTATCACGTTTATTGATTTGCGGATACTGTACCATCCTTGCATCCTTGGGATAAATCCTACTCAGTCATGGTGTATGATCTTTCTGATGTATTGCTGGATCCGATTTGCTAAGATTTTGTTGAGGATTTTGGCATCTATGTTCATGAGGGATATTGGTCTGTAATTCTCTTTCATTGTGTTGCCTTTATCAGTTTTTGGTATTAGGATAATGCTGGCTTCATAGAATGAGCTTGGAAGTGTTCCTTTCTCTTGAATTTTTTTGAATAGTCTGAGGAGAATAGGTTTTAGTTCTTCCTTGAATGTTTCCTAAAACTACACTGTGAAGCTATTTGGCCCCGGGCTTTTATTTGCTGGAAGCTTTTGGATTACTGGTTCAATTTCATCCATAGTCATTGGCCTATTAAGATTTTTAGATTCTTCCTGATTGAGTTTTGGAAGGTTGTATTTTTCTAGGAATATGTCCATTTCCTCGAGGTTGTCTAGTTTGTTGGAGTAGAGTTGTTCATAGTATTTTTTAACAATCCTTTGTATTTCTGTGGGGTCTGTTGTTATTTCACCTCTATCATTTCTGATTTTGTTTATTTGGGTCCTTTCTCTTTGCTTCTTCGTGAGCCTGGCTAGAGATTCATCAATCTTGTTTACCCTTTCAAAGAACCAGCTCTTGGTTTCATTGATCTGTTGTATTTTTTTTTGTTTTTTGGTTTTTTTTGGTCTCTATGTCATTGATTTCTGCTCTAATCTTTATTATCTCTTCCTTCTGTTCACTCTGGGTTTTCTTGTTGCTCTCTCTCTAATTCTTTGAGTTGTGAAATTAGATGATTTACTACCATTATTTCTTGTTTTTTGAAGTAGACCTGTAGAGCTATAAATCTCCCTCTCAGAATTGCTTTCATTATGTCCCATGCTATTCAGCTTTCAAGGGTTTGAATGTTTTGAATTGTTTTTATTATAGTTTATTTCTAATATTGTGCCATTGTGATCTTAGAAGATGCTTGATATGATTTCAGTCTTCTTAAATTTTGGGAGACTTTGCTTGTGACCCAATATGTGGTCTATTTTTCAAAATTTCACATGTGCACTTGAGGAGAATGTATATTCCGCAGCTTTGGGGTGAAGTGTTCTAAAGATGTCAATTAAGTCCATCTGATCTAGTGAGTCTTTCAGGATTGTAGTTTCTTTGCTGATTTTTGTTTAGAGGATTTATCCAGTGATGTCAGAGGTGTATTAAAGTCCCCTACTATGATTGCATTATTGTTGATCTCTCTCTTAATATCTTCCAGGAGTTTTTTTTTATGTATTTGGGTGCTCCTGCATTGGGTGCATATATGTTTATCAGGGTTATGTCCTCTTGTTGTATCAATCCCTTTAGTATTATGAAGTGGCCTTTCTTATCTCTTGTTATGGCCTTCACTTTCAGGTCTATTTTGTCCCATATAAGTATTGCTACCCCAGGTTTTTTTTCATTTCCATTTGCCTGAAAGATATTTTTCCATCCCTTCATTTTCAGTCTGTTTGAGTCCCTTATTCTGAGGTGAGTCTCTTGTAAACAACAAATATATGGGTCATGTTTTTTTATCCATTCAGCCACTCAGTGTCTTTTGATTGGAGCATTTACTCCATTTACATTTAAAGGTATTATTGAAAGGTATTTGTATCCATTTTTATTGTTTGTACTTATGTTCTTTCTTAACTTTTTATTTCTTCTTTTTACACCAGTCCCTTTAGCATTTCTTGCATTGCTGGCTTTGTGGTGATAAACTCCCTTAGCCTTTTTTTGTCTGTGAAGCTTCTTATTTCCCCTTCAATTTGGATCGAAAGTCTTGCTGGATAGATTAATCTTGGATTCAGTCCCTTGCTTTGCATCACTTTTTAAATTTCCATTCATTCTCTTCTGGCCTGATGTGTTTCTGTTGAGAAATCATTTGATAATCTAATGGGAGCTCCCTTGTATGTAACTTTCTGTTTCTGTCTTGCAGACTTTAAGATTCTCTCTTTGTCTTGAACATTTACCATGGTAATTATGATGTGTCTCAGTGTGAGTCTTTTTGGATTCATCTTGTTTGGGGCTCTCTGTGCTTGTGTGACTTTTTTCTTCCCCACCTCAGGGAAGTTTTCTGAGATTATTGCATCAAATAAGTTTTCTACTCCTTGGCCTTCTTCCTGTTGTTCTGGAACCCCTATTATTCGTATGTTGCTTCGTTTCACGTTGTCCCATAGCTCCCTTAGGCTCTCCTCCTGTCTTTTAATTTTTTTCTCTAATTGCAGTTCAGTATGGGTGTGTTTTGCTTCCCTATCTTCTAATTCACTAATTTGATCCTCTGCTTCTCCTAGTCTACTGTTGAAACTTTCCATGGTGTTTTTTTATGACAGCTATATTACCCTTCATTTCTTCTTTATTCTTACATAAGTTATTGATTTTTTCATCCATTTATTCTTGATTTTTACCTAAGTTATTGTTTTTCATTCATTTCTTCTTGATTCTTACAAAAGTTGTTGATTTTTTCCTCCATCAGGTTTATGCACTCTTGGACCCTTATTCTGAATCCTTTTTCTGACATATTGCATGCTTCTGTTTCACTTAGCTGCTTTTCTGGTGATTCCTCCTTTTCTCTTCCATTTTGGTCTCACCAACTGATCCAGATGTCGAGTCATACAGGAGCTGCTCCTTGGGTGGTGGTGGATCCTCAGGCTGCAGTTGCTCCTCAAGGTGGCTGCTCCTCAGATGACAGTGGTTCCTCTGGTGGTTGCTGTTAGCAGGAGTGGTGCCTCTGGCTGATAAGGGAAGCTGCTCACACAGCTGCTATTCCTTGGACAGAAGTGGGCTGATCATGTGGATCTAGGCTAGCTGCATGCTGCTGCTTTTTTTAGATGGAGCAGGCTGCTTGTGAGGCTGTAGCTGTTTGGACAGGGGCAGGTTGCTTACAGGGCTACTGCTCCTCATACGGGTGTGGGCTGCTCGCTCAGTTGTTGGTTCTCAAATGGGGGATAGGCTGCATGCATGGTTGCTGCGCCTTAGGTGGGAGTGAGCTGCACGTGTGACTGCTGCTCTTTGGATAGATATGGGACGCTCACCCAGCTGCTGCTTGTCGGACATGTGCCAATTGCTTTTGGCTGATGCTCCTTGGATTAGTGTGGGCTGCTCCTCAGATAGGGGTGAGGCTGCTCATGTGGATGCTGCTCCTTGGACTGGGGATTGAGCCACTGACACAGCTGCTGATTCTTGGACAGGGGGCTGCCACATGAGGCTTCTGCTATTAGGCCTGGGGCATGCTGGTCATGGAGCTGCTGCTCCTTGGATAGGGGTGGCTGCTCATGTGTCTGCTGCTTTTGTGGATGCAGTGCCCTGGGCTAAGGCATTGGGCTGGTCAGAGGAAAGCATGCTCCAGAACTCACAGGAGCCTCTGCCCAGGGTGGATGGAGACTAGTGGACTGTGGGACCATAGCTGAAGTAGCAGGTCCCTGGCAGGGGTGTCTGAAGAGTCCCAGGCATTATCTGAGGGCACCTTGGGTGGGGGTGAGGTCTGGCTCTCAGTTACAGCAGCTCTCCCTTAATAATGCTAGGCCTATGAGGATGAGCCAGCCTCCTGGAACTGTTTACAATGGTAGCAGAGGCTGCCTAGTTAAGAAAGCCCGTTTAGCCAGACCACTGCAGGATCTATCTGTGCCTCACTCACATACACACATGCACATTCCACATGACCACACACTCCTCCTTTGGTCCCTCACTGACTTACGCTCTCTCCCTCATTGCTGCCTTCTTCCTGCCTCTGTTGTTGGGCCTGGGGTATTATTGACCTGTTTGTGGATGAAGTTTCCTCTACAGGTGTCTGGTTTTGAGAGTCACTCTCTAGCACCTGGCCAGATAGGATAAAATTCACCTTGACAAGACACCACACAAAGGGACCAAAGGACAAATATACTCACAACAATAATAACCTCACTATAAGTCACCACCTAAAAAAAGAGGATTAGGGGCAAGAAAAGAGAGCAAAAAAGATGAGAAAAGAGAAAGGAATAAAAAGGAGACTATATCTGTGGACACACCACAGAACCAATAGATAAACCATCAAAACAAAATAAAACAAAAAAAATTACAAACCCCCAGCAGAGACATTGGGAGCAGAATCTGTAGATGCTGAGCTTATACATAGAAGAAAGGGTTAAGAATTGGAAGGATACAGGGAGGATTTCAGTTCAGTTATAGAGGAAGTAGAAAGGGGATGGGTGGATAAGAGGAAAGAGAATGAAAGAAAAGAAAAAAATAAAATAAATTTACAAAAAATTTGATTTCAAAAATTGTACAATAATAGCAAAAAAATAAAATAAAATAGAGTGATGGAAAAATAAAGTGAAAATCAATAGAAAATAAAGCAACAAACACAAACAGGAAAACAAAGAAAAAAAGAGAAAAAAGAGAAGATAACAAAGTAATAAAAAATAAAATAAAATAAAAATGAAGAAGTAAAATGTTCCTTTGGCTGGCTTAAGATCCCAGTTTTCTGTACTATAGTGTTTCTCAGGATCCGATTGGTGGTACTGAAAGTGTCTCTTTAGGCGAGTCTTTTTAAACTATCAGAGACTGTTTAGGTCGCTTTTTAAAAAATCCTTTTTACCTTTCATGGTGGAATCTGAGTGTGGCTATATAAGTTTCCTGAATACTGGAGGGAGGGATTATCTCTTCAGGGCACAACGGCTGCCCAGGTTCCAGGCTCAGGCATGAGTCAGCACCAAACTCGCTGCCACCTCTCCTGGACCCCCCTCTCTCTCCAGATTTCACAACTCGGCATCTTATCCCACACTCCAGCCACAGGTAAGTGTCTGTATTCAATAGGCCCTATGAACAAGGCTCAATGAAGAAAGGCACCGGTCACCGAGGTGGGAGAAGCTCCAGCCAGCAGACTTCAGTCTTTACTGACTGTGGACCCAGATGTAGAATCCACTTTGAGGGGGGCATGCTTCGCTCCTGCCTGCACACCCCAGCCCTTTCCTGATTGTGGACTCAGATCTAGAATCCTCTGCCGACCAGCAGTTCAGTGGACCATCTTTCCACTGCTTCCATCTCAAGGGATGCTGCTGGGTGCTGGTGCTGGCGTCAGAACCTTGTGGATTCTTTCTAATCCTCAGGGCTCAGGTCTGGCACAATATTCTTCCCAAAGCCTTGAATTTACCTCTCTCAGGAGTCTTCTGCCTTACCAGGCTGCGGGCTGTCTCACAGCTCAATCTCCTCTGCCAATTTGAGCTGGATGCTACTTGTTTCAGCTATTCACCCTATCTGTTCCTGGACAAGGCACTGGATACATCTGCTATACCGCCGCCATTTTCCCTCCAATCGCAACTCAGTTTTGAATACCTTAAATTCCATCATGTAAAGCAGACAGGCCATTATAAAAGCAAATACAGATTATCAACACCTCCAACAAACTCAGGTGATAAAATATCTTCATGCATCCAATAATATGGGAAGAGGTGGTCAAAACTTTCAATAACTACAAGACATGTACAACATCTGCTCCAAGGGAACATAAAGAAGCAACTAGATGTCCTATAGTCATAAAAATCCTAATATCCCCCACAGGAACTCACTGGAAACTTCAGAGAGTCAATGTGTGAACATTAGCTAAAATTGAGTGGGTTTTGCTTATTATAATAGTTTGAGTTTGTGAGTGCCTTTGCTGTAAATTCTGAAAAGACAGCATCAGTATGTGCCACATGAAATCTCAAAACCAACTGCCTCATAAGGCAAAGCCCAACAATGAAGGTAAAATTATAAGAATAAAATTGAGAAACAGAGAATAAGAAAAAGAGGAGGTTTATATAATAGCTAGACATGAAATGAGAGCCAGAGATTACAGAAAATAAACTACAGTGTTGTTTAGCACTACACAAAACAGTAGATGAGCTTAGCTTTAGAGTATAGAGTTAGAAAAGTTATCTCAAACAGCTCCTTCTAAAAGTTAAAGAAAATTAATATAAAAATAAGCAACAGAACATCACAGAGAGATTAAAAATGGCAGTGTAGTAAGTGGAACCTACAAAAACAATGCTCCCAGGACCAAACTGAAATTACAACTAAAATACAAAGAAATCTGCCCTGACCAGTTTGACTCAGTGGATAAAGCATCGGCCTGCAGGGTCCCAAGTTCGATTCCAGTCAAAGGCATGTACCTTGGTTGCAGCACATCCCCAGTAGGGGGTGTGCAAGAGGCAGCTGATCCATGTTTCTCTCTCATTTATGTTTCTAACTCACTATCCTTCTCCCTTCCTCTCCGTAAAAAATCAATAAAATATATATATTTTTAAAAATACAAAGAAATCATCCTAAATGATCAACTGAAGGCTAGCTAAAGAAAACCCTGATGACCAAGGTCAAAAAGGGGAGACCACATGTAGACTGGTAGAAAAGGTGGAGGCATGAAAGGGCTGGCTGGGCTTTCATAGGCAGCAACTGAAATTTTGGAGAGATATTTCATCTTTGCTAGCTAAAAAAAACCCTGATGACCAAGGTCAAAAAGGGGAGACCACATGTAGACTGGTAGAAAAGGTGGAGGCATGAAAGGGCTGGCTGGGCTTTCATAGGCAGCAACTGAAATTTTGGAGAGATATTTCATCTTTGGGGTATGACATTGATAACTGTGGAGTCTAATCCCCAAGTTGGACCCCCCAGCAGAAAGCACCAGCTCACACAACATCTGTCTGTGAAAAGTGGAAGGTTTATGTCTTCAGAGAGAGACAGCTGGAAATGCAGCCACACTCTTAAAGGACCAGTACACAAATTTTTGAGTGTAGCCACTTAACTTGAGCTCCAGCAGAGGGAGGGCAGAGTGTACTGAAGCTGTGCAATCATAAGCCAGGCTTAGGGATTTTGAGGTTAGAGCTAAGAAGGCAGGCACCCTGGTTTTCTGCACTAAGTCATTTCCTCACACACTACAGAGGTCATCTTTCTCTAGCAAGCCATTGCTATCAAGGTGGTTCATGCCTGGGGGGAAGACAGTTGACCCACCCTATTGGAAAACCCCTTGCCCCACCTTGTGGAGTCTCTGAGGTCCATTAAGATACAGAGAATAATAATTAGTCTCCAGGCAAAGCAATTGCCACACCCAGTTAGAAAACTCACCACAACTGTGGATCCAATCAGAGATCCACCACAACTGTGGACCCAATGCAGGCAGAGGTGAGTCTCTGCAGGCTTTGAGTCTTTTCCTGAGCTAATCAGTCAGAAACAGCAGTTTGTATCCCCACCACAAATATCATACTGGACAGCTCAGCAAAGGCAAAGGCCAGAGAGACCTCAAGTATCTTCAGCTAACACCTACCAGACCAGCTCCATGGGGGAAGAAAGTACAACTCAGAACAAGGATAATCAAGGTGTGAGACTCAAGGCAGACCCAGCTTCTGGACTGTGAAGGGATTCAAGCACTCATAATTAATTTAGGTTGCCCAGGGTCAGAAAGGGACAGTGACTCATATTCACCTGCATTAGAGAAGCTCCCAGGATGCTCAGGATAGACACACCAAGGGGCAAGATTCAACAAAATCAGAGCAAAATCTAATGAGCCCCACAAGTATTGGACCCAAATCACTTTTATAACAGGTGGCATACAACATTGGGGTTGAACCTCATGGGCAGCAAGTTGGAGAGGAGACTCCTCCCATGAGTGCAACATCAACAATCAAATTTCAGTTACAACAAGAGAGCCCAAAGAATGCAAAAAAGGGGGCATTACTAGAGCATCCAGTTCAGGTGAACAAAGAGACTATACCCTGGACCCCTCAAGACATTTTCTACATAAGGCCATCCCACAAAGACTGGGAGGCATAGCAGTCCTATCTAATACATAGAAGCAAATACAAAGAGACAGCTAAACTGGGGAGGTAAAGAAACCAACCCCAAATGGGAGGAAAGAAGGAATCTCCAGAAAAAGAACTAAATGAAATTGAGGCAAGCAACCTATCAGATATGAAGTTCAAAGCAATGGTTATTTAGATATTTAAGAAATTTAGTACAAATTACAACAACATAGAAAGGGAAATAGAGAAAATTAAAAAGAACCAGACAGAAATGAACAATGATATATCTGATATCATGAACAGACTGGAAGGTATTAAAGATAGATTGGATAAAACAGAGTATCAAATCAGTGATTTGGAAGACAAGGTAGAACACCAAATAGAAAAAAAAGAATTAAAAGGCAAGAGAATAGCTTAAGGAAGTTCTGAGACAAAATAAAACAGCAATAACCATATTATAGGAATACAAGATGGTGAAGAGGAAGAACAAAGAACAGAGAACCTGTTTAAAGAAATAATGACAGAAAACTTCCCCAACCTGGTGAAGGAAAATGTCACACAAGTTCAGGGGGCACAGGAGTCCCAATCAACCTGAATCTAAAAAGATTCACAACTGGACACATTATAATTAAAATGGCAAGCATTAAAGCAAAAAAAAATCTTAAAGTCAGCAAGAGAAAGAAAATCACATAAAAAGAATTCTCATTAAAATGTCAACTGACTTCTCAATAAAAACACTCCAGTCCAGAAGGGAGTGACATGAAGTACTAAAGGTAATGAAAAACAAATGGCCTGAATCCAAGACTACTATATTCAGTGAGGCTATCATTTAAAATTGAAGGTAGGGAGCTGGAAAAATGGCGGTGGTTTAGGCAGACGTATACAGTGCCTTGTCCCAGAGCAGATAGGGAAAGCAGCTGAAACGAGTAGCTTCCAGACCGAATTGGCAGTGGATATCGAGCTGGGAGACAGCCTACAGCTGGAGAAGACAGAAGACTCCTGAGAGAGGTAAATTCAAGGCTTTGGGAAAGATATTTTACCAGACCTTAGCCCTGAGGATCAGAAAGGCTCCGCACGGCATTGGCGCCGGCACCCAGCCGCGTCTCCCGAGACCGACGGCGCAGCGGAAAGAGGGTCCGTGGAACTGCTGGTTGGCAGGGGATTCTCGATCCGGCTTCACAATCAGGAAAGGGCTGGGGCATGCGGGCAGGAGAGAAGGTGCCCCCTCGAAGTGGATTTTACATCTGGGTCCACAGTAAAGACTGAAGCGTGCCAGCAGGAGAGGCACACACGTGGCCGCAGCCCCTCCCGCCTCTGTGGTCAGAGTCTAACTGCACTGAGCCCCACGCATAAGGCATTGTGGATACAGACATTTACCTGTGGCTGGAGTGTGGGAGAGGGTGCTGGGTTGTGGCATCTGGAGAGAGAGGGGGGTCCAGGAAAGGTGGCAGTGAGTTTGGTGCTGACTCATGCAGTTTGGTGCTGACTCATGCCTGAGCCTGGGGCCTAGGCAGCCATTGTGCCCTGAGGAGATAAACCCTCCCTCCAGTATCCAGGCAACTAATACAGCCACACCCAGACTCTACCCTGAACTGTAAAAAGGATTTTAAAAAAAAACAACACAATCTAGATACTGCCGGCTTTTAAATCAGGACTGGTTTATGACACAGAGGAGCAGTGAATCGTTGGAAACTTCCATATTCTCCTGAATAGCTGACAAGACTAAGATGCACCAATCAGAAGAGCAGAAGAAGTGAATGACCTTCACTACTGCACATTTTTCTCTTTTTTTAATTTTTTATTTTTTGAAAAAAATTTTGTTTCTTTTTCCTTTTTTCCATTAAGAAACTATTTTTTGTCTTTTTTCCTCACTTGATTTTATCTTTTTAATTATTGTATCTTTATTTTTAATCAATATTATTACTACTATTTTTTTTCTTTTTCTAAGAGTCATTTTATTTTATCTTTATATTATTTTGAGATTAGTGTTCTTCATTTTATTTTCAGATTTCCTATAGCATCACTTTATTATACTAGGGTTTTTTTAAAATTTTTGGTGAGACTGTCTCACTTTTCATTTTTTTTTTTTGGTTGTATTTTGGTTTTGGTTATTTTTTTAAATCCTGTTTCTCCTAACCTTGTTAGATATTAATTGTTAATTGATTGATTAGTTGATGTACTCCATTCATCTCTAGGTCTTTGTAGATGTCATTTGTTGCTATTAGTAGCTATTCTATTTGAGTTTTCTCCCCATACAATCTCTTCCACCCTTCTATTTCATTCTTTTTTTATTGCTCTTACCTTTTTCTTTCTTTTTACCTTTGCCTTCCTTTTCCCAAATTTGTTCTGGCACTCCCTTTCTCCTTTCTTTTCTTCATTTTCTTTCTTTTTTTTTATCCCCTCTCTTTTCTATGGTGGTAACCATTAGTGGGTTATAAGTATCGTGAATACATTTGGGTTCACTTCCTTGTGCATTGTGCCTTGCTGTGTTGTATTTTGTGCCTTTAAATCAACACAGGAGAGAAAAACTATATAACCAGATACCCAGAGAAGATAGATCATGGGAAGACAAAGAAACAGCCCGCATATGAAAGAAAAACAGGCATCACCAGAAAGGAAAGTAAATGAAATGGAAGCAAGCAACTTGTCGGAGAAAGAATTCAGGGAAATGATCATAAGGTGGATAAAAAGAATGGAAGACAAATTTGACAGTATGTGTAAGAACCAAGAGGAAATGAAGAAGAACCAAGAGGAAATGAAGAAGAACCAAGAGGAAATGAAGAAGAAGCAAGAAGAAATGCAAAATGACATCACCGCTATGAAGAACTCAATAGAAAGCATCAAGAGTAGACTAGAAGAAGCAGAGGACCACATCAGTGAGCTAGAAGACAAGGTAGAAAAAAATACCCAAACAGAGCAGCGCCTAGAAAAAAGAATTAAAAAGCAGGAGGAGAGCCTAAGAGAACTTTGGGACAACACAAAATGAAAAAACATATGCATAATAGGGGTGCCAGAACGACAGGAAACTGAGCAAGGAATAGAAAACTTGCTTGAGGAAATAATGACAGAAAACTTCCCTGAAATAGGGAAGAAAAAACCCACGCAAATTCAAGAAGCCCATAGAGTTCCAATCAAAATGAACCCCAAAAGACCAACGCCAAGGCATATTATAATTAAATTGGCAAGCA